>NW_004624823.1:8636894-8695029 GCF_000247695.1 Heterocephalus glaber | reverse complement strand
TAATCTGTTCCACTGGTCCTCAGGTCTGTTTCTTTGCCAGTACCATGCTGTTTTTATCACAGTAGCTTTGTACTATAGTTTCAGGTTGGGGGTTGTGATACCCCCTGGCATGTCTCTGTTACCTAGAATTGCTTTTGCTATTTTAGGTGTATTCTTGTTCCAAATGAATTTTTGGATTGTTTTCTCAAGGTCCATGAGGTATACTGCTGGGATTTCAATTGGAATTACATTGAATCTATATAGCAGTTTTGGAAGTATGGCCATTTTCACTCTGTTGATCCTTCCTACCCAGGAGCAGGGGATGCCATTATGACACTTTTGAAGCAAGCTTCATGGACTAAGTAAGACTCGGGGGTAGGAAGGCACTGCAGAATATAGCACACTTTCCAGTTTGGTTCTGATTCAGACCTGGGAGATTTGCACTTCTCTCTTCAGCCTGAGGTCTCCTTCCTTGTGTGTGAAATTAGATTATTGACCCTAAGCTAGTGAGCATATGCATATGAAGCTAGTTAAGAAATAGCAATAGGACCTGAGTGAATGAATGCTAATTGATGATATGATGAGAGTTGTTTTGTCTAATAAAGCAGATCTAAGAGCTTTCCTCCTCTCTTCTAAGGGACTAGAGTCCTTCTGCCCACAGTGAAATTGGCATGAGGCCTTTTGTTTTCCCCTGGCTGTCACAGTCCAGAAGGATTGTCAAGGATCTCATCTTGTCAGCTGCTATTTGAAAACATTAGCATCTCTCATCTGTGTGGCTACTAGCAGTTCTGCCAAAGAGCTTTTTACAGAAATGACTTCTAGATGACTCATGAAGCTAGATAGCACATGGCTGTTATCTCTCGGCACCAGGGAAAGGACAATAGAGGCAGGCGTTGACAAAGAATGGTAATGTTCTCTGAAATACACCCAGTTGGCTGAACTAGCAGCACAGGATTTTAGAGACAGTAGCTGGTAGGAGACAGAGTGGATATTGGATTTTTTTTTTTCTCCTTTTAAATGGCTGAAAGAACATAGTGCTTATAAAGGACAGCATTTCACACCAGCTGGATCATCAACCCTGAGCTTTCATAAGGTATTTGAGTTCTAAAGATCTCTAAGATTAAAATGAAAATGGTTTTTGCAAGTATAGAGAGTGCTCAGTCTCCTGAAGTGTGTAGAAATCAGCATGCTCAGATTTAATTTGGAGGTATAAAATGTATTTCTGTATCAATATGGGATAGCTGGTTTTTATATTAAAGCTGTCAGCCTTACCTAGTTTGCTATCATGGTGACTCTGTTCATGGAAACTGTTTCTGGACATAACTGGTACCTATATTTAATGAAGGACAGAAATGGATTTAAAGATATTGAATGTGCAGAGCAAATGCATGTAGCAGTAGATGGCTCAGACCCCCACATTCACACAGTATTTGCAGGGTAACTAACTGGTGGGCTTGGTAGGAGACTTTTGGAATACCTTGTGAGGATATTAAAACATCTGATCACTCATGACCATGGAGTAGAAAACCAACAGCTTTAGAATTTCAAGTAATATTGGGTATAATGAAATATATCTACTTTCTCCTTATGGTTTCATTTACTGGACACCTGAGGACAATTAGCCCCTTGGTGAGTTACCATGACTTCCAAGGAGTTCTTGGAAGGATAAAGGAAAAAGAGCAACTGAAGGTCTGTAAATAATGGTTACTCTTCTCATTAGATTTTTTTCAAAGCATAGTAATAAAATGGAAGCTACCACCCACAGGACAGCAGGTTGTGATTAGTAGTTTACCATAATTCTACCAGCATCTCTAGTCCTGTCATCTTTTTCTATCTCCAATTTATTCATTTTGTTTTTTTATTAAATAAAGCATGGGTTTTTCTTTTCTTTTTTCTTAATTTTAAGGTTAGGTGAGGCTAACTTCAAAAAGCAAATTCCGTGCAATTAATTGGCTTTCATTTCCAAGTAACTCTTAAGTGATTTATTTTTCCCACCTAGATTAATGGCTCTGACCAGATGAAGCGGTTTCTGTGTCTCTTGTGTAGGAGTTTAGGACCTGCATACTTGAAAGAAATGTAAAGGGCCCTAAATTGAAAAGTCCAAGTAATGGTCACTCCAAGTAATAGGGCTGACTTTAAGCTTAGCAGATGCTGATAAACTTTTCTTCCCTCCCTCCCTTCCTTCCTTTCTTTGCTTTTTTTTCTTTCTTTTTTTTTTTTATTACTGGGGATCCAACCCAGGGCCTTACAAAACCTAGGCAAATACTTTTCTCTTGTGCTATGTCCTCAGGTGGACCAACTTTATTTATTTTTGTTTTTTTGAGACCAGGTCTCTGTGTAGTTCAGGCTGGCCTTGAACTCACTATGTAGCCCAGGCTAGCCTTGAATCTACACCAATCTTCCTGCCTCAGTCTCCCAAGTGCTGGGGTTACAGGAGTGCACCACCATGCCCAGGTCTTCTAGGCTTTCTTGAGTACACTCCTGGCATCTCTGGACAGAGCATTGTTTCTGCCTATGGACAGTAGGTGACTTAGTGTTCGTTGCCTCCTCAAACATCAAAACCGTCAAAATAAAACAGAAGAAAGGAAACAAAACAGGATTCATTCTGTTCAAGATTCCTTTTCTAGATGCCTTTCTGGACTGACTTTTTAATAATATGAGTCCTTATTTATTTGAATGAAAATACTAAAGTAACTAAAAAATTACTTAAGTTAGCTGGGTGTGGTAGTGCAGGCCTGTGATCCCAGCACTTAGGAGGCCGAGGCAGGCGGATTGCCACGAGTTCATGGCCAGTCTGAACTACATGGTGAGACCCCGTCTCCAAAAAAAAATTATAAAAATCAGTCACAAAAACACTTGACAATTCTTTCCAGCATTTGCCTGGAGTCTCCCAAATTGCGTTTGCCTTACTGAGTGGCCTCTCAGTTGCAGAAAATAAGGAACAGAAAGAGAAAACTAGCTCTCTGGGCTCATGTACTTGGTTAGGGTCCAGCTGTCAGCCCCCAGTGTGCCCTCCAGGTAGCCTTTTTGAGAGGATGGCAGGTACCAGAATTCCACTCACTGAACCGTGTAATAGAAGTGCCTTCCCTTTCCCTACGTCTTTCTGCACATGAACTCTGGACCTCATGCACCTCTGTTCTTCTTTCCAGTTACGAGAGCGCGCTCCCTCCCGCAGGTTCAGCTGGAACCTCTGCCCAAGACTGTCACCCTGGCATTTTCGTCTCAGCTGGAGAAGACCTCTCTCTGCCTGACAGCAGATATTCCTGAGGCAGACCTTTCTGAAGTGGATGACAAGCTTGTGTCTAACCTGATGCCCTTTCAGAGAGCAGGAGTCAAGTAGGTTCTTCTCCACGGAAATCTTTAGTATGGAGTCAAGTAGGTTCTTTTTTTTGTTGTTGTTCCGGCCATCGAACTCGGGTCCTCATGCTTTTGGAGCAGGTGGCAGAACCACTGAGCTAAATCCCCGGTCCCTCAAGTCGGTTCTTGATCTTCTTCTTACTCAGATTTCATCACTTATCCCAGACTGGACTCAAATGCTTCTTCTTTTATGAACACTCATCTTGCATGGAAGGCTGGAAGCTTCTAGGCATTAAACAACCAGCCAGGTGTACTAATACCAGTACGTTCCTATAACCATTGATTTCAAATTCCATGAGTTAACTGAGACTCTGGATCCCAGGTGTGCAGAAATCTAATTCAAACCAGTTGAAGGAAGATTTCTCATTGTGTGTGACAGAAAATCCAGCGACTCTGAAGATCTCACGAGGACATTCTGTCCCTCTCTCAGCTCTGCTTTCTTCTTAGTTTGCACTGTTCTCAGCCAGGTGATCCTCTGTGTGGCAGCTAGCTTAGCAACACAACCCAGACACCTCTTTCCTGATAGATCTGATCCTGCTGTGGCTTAATCTGATGATGCTGGGCCAGTTGTCTAGGCCTGGAGTCTTAAAGTCTTGCTGGTTAGACCCAGAGATAGGCCCATCCTTGGAGCCGGGGGTAGGGGCTGCCCCACCTGAACTGAGAATGACTCTCCACAAGGAAGTCAAGGTAAACTATACAGCAGTGATGGCGAACCTTTTAGAGACAAGTACCCAAACTGTAACCCCATACCCACTTATTTATCATAAAGTGCCAACACTGCAATTAAACCTTAATGCCGAGGTTTTAGGTTAGAAAAAACAACTCATACATTAACATTTTTATCTTCATTGAAAAACAAATAACACACATGCCATAGGTTCGCACCACTGGTATAGAGAGACAGAAGAAAAACTCCTCCCCTGACCTGTCTTCTATTTTCAGGTTTCTTGGGAGAAGCCAAACGATAGGTTTGAACTGAGCATGGTGGCTCACACCTGTAATCCAAGCACTTTGCGAGGCTGGGGCAGGAGGATTGCAATTTTTGAGCCCAGTATGGACAATGTAGTGACTTAGAGAGACCTCCTCTAAAAATAATTTTAAAAGGGCTGCGAGTGTAGCTCAGTGCAAAGGCCTTGGGGTCAATCCCCAGTACCATCAAAAAACCAGACAGGTTTGGGGGCCGGGGATTTAGCTCAATGGCACTGCGCCTGCCTTGCAAGCACAAGGTCCTAGGTTCGATCCCCTGTACCAAAAAAAAAAAAAACCAAAACAAAACAGAAAACAGACAGGTTTGAACTGAAAATATGGAAGTTAAAGAGGACGTCTCAATGGTCTGTTCAGAAGTAATGTGACTTACAGCTGTTCAGAGGCTGTGTGGCTGGAGACAGAGCCTAAAAGGAAGGGACCTGAGTTATCAGTGGAGCTGACAAACCTCTGGAGCTTGCTTGCCAGAAGCCTGATCATGGAGTTCCCGTGAAAGCTTGGCTACTACTCTTTCGGATCCTAATCTCTGTGTGCCACTTGTCACAGGCTTACATTCTTATGTTCCCAGTCCTGTCTACCACCCACTGTTTTCCTTTCCCCTCTGTATCAGTCACTTTCCCATCACTGGGAAAAAATACCTGACAGCCCCAATTTAAAGGAGGAGAGGTTTTGGCTCATGGTTTCAGTGGATTCAGTCCATGGTTGGCTGGCTCCAAGGTAAAAAGGCATAGTGAAATGGCAGGGTGAAGGAAAGCTGTTCACCACCTGGCAGCCAGGAAGCCAGGAAGCAGAGGAAGAAGGCAGGAGCTGGGGCCAAGAATACTCCTTTCCAGGTCATATCCCTTGTGACTCACCCTGGCCCCACCTCAGAAAGTGACACTTTTGGAGGATATTTTTCTTCTGGACCAAAACACGCTCCATCTTCTATGTCTTAGATAACACATTTTGCAGAATTTCATCTTGCTTTGTCATTTCAGTGCTTCATCTGTTAAGATACTCTTCCCCCAGGCTCTGTGTGGTTTATCCCTCTGATCTTTCTTCCTCTGGCCTCTTTACAATAGCTGAGACAGGTTGCCTACCATACATTCCCACTGGGCAGCCTGTCTGCTCTGTTCAAGTCCTTACTGGTCTGTTAAGAGATCCTGGGGCCTACGTGGTAAGTGCTGGTCTTTCCAGTTCACCTCATGACAGTGAGGAATCTTCGTGCAAGGTACCCCAGGCAGATACGCATGTGACCACAGCTTTAGCTGCAGAACCAGAACGTGGCCAGGAATTTTGTCATTTTTCTCTTTGTGGCTCTGAAGTTCCTTATGGTCCTTGTAGGCTTTCTTTAAAATTTTCTAATTAAATCCACATTTTAGCTTTCAACTTCTGAAAAGGTAGAGGTTTGATACAGGGACGAGGAGGGCTGTCAATTCCGTGTTTGTTGTTTTTTCAGTTGAACACACTTTTAAATTTATAGAGCAGAATCTCTTAGACATATCAGCTTCTTTTAATGTCTAAATGGTCCCATTCAATAGAAGAATGTGTCCAAGATCAGAGTCGCTTGCCTAAAGTCACTCGGCTGCAGAAATGGAATTGAATCGGGCATGGTGGTGCACACCTGTAATCCTAGCACTTGAGAGGCCAAGGCAGGAGGGTGCTTTGAGTTTGAGGCCAGCCTGGGGTACATAGTGAGTTCAAGGCCAGTCTAAACTACATGGTGAGACCCTATCTCAAAAAGAAAAGGGAACTGAGACTTAAATCTGTGGTTTTTGATGATGCATGTAGCATCTTTTTACCTGTCATACCAAACCATAGAAAATGTATTTAACTGTGTTCCTCTGTTATTCAGGTCTTTTCCTTGCTGTCTTTGGTGGCGGGGTGGGTGTGCTCTGTTCCTTAGTTGGGCCCCGTAGAGGCAGGGAAAAGGGAAAGAATGTGAAATTCAGGGGATCCATTCTACTTTGAGAATGGCCAGATGGACCAACCATCTGGAAGCTGTGGGCAGTGGAGCTGAGGAGGCTGAGACAAAAGCATTAGAAGGGTGTGGTGTTCTCTATGGATTTCATCGCTTGGGTGCTGCCTGACCTCCCTGGCCACCAAATTTGCAAATCAGAAAGTGAGGTAAGAAATGAGTCTTTTCACACCTGACCTCCCCCCATTTGTCCATGTTGTGGGTTGATGCCAGTCCTGGTCCAGAAGAGTTCAGAGAGGCAGGACCTGCTGAAGAGAGGGGATAGCATCCACTGGGATCCTTTGCCCTCTGGGTAGAGGGACATGCTGAGCAAGGCCACAGGGGTGTAAGCATGGATGCTCCCTCTCACTTGGTGGCTGCCGTCACTGCTTGGAGGACAGAAGCGCTGTGACATAATGCCCATTGTCCTATGTGCGCTTGGGCTTTGGGCATGTCCTCAGGTCCTAGAGACCTGCTGCTCTGTTTCTCATCTTAAGAAACATTATTCCCCCATAATCAGAAAGTCCCTGTGCAACCTAGAAATCTTACAGGCCATGCCAGTGATGAAAAAAGATCAAGTTCTCTGTATTGTGTAAGAAAGAAAGAAAACAAGCTATTATTCCACTTGTTTCTGAGCAGATAATCAATTTTTTAGGAATTAGTTGCAAGACTGGAGTTTGGACTAAGGGACCAGACATATGGTGTTCAGGATCCTCTTAGCTTTTCACTAATTTGTTCTTGACTCAAGTAAGTCATTTTACTGTTTGTGTCTTGATTACTTTTCTCTTTGTGGAGTAATAGTCATGATAGAAACACTTCCTTAGCACTTAGGAAGGTGCCAAGAGCTGTTTTAAGTGCTTTGTGTGTTGCGTCCTTCCCCCACTCTCTGGGGCAGGTTCTGCTGTTACTCCTGCCTGTCTCACTGCTGTGGGAGCTGAGGCATAGGGGAAAGATGGACGACTGTTCCACAGTGGCACTGGAGTCCCAACTCAGGCCTGACTGGCTCCAGCACAATGGAATCCATTCTTACCACAGAGGCTTAGTCCAGCTTGTTGCTCTTCAGGACTTCTGGCTCTTGGAGGCTGCTGGTTAATGAAAACCCTGTGCTGAGGTTATGCTTCCTCCTAGACTCATACCCCACTCCCATCCTCTCCTCTGTGTGTCTTCCTGTGGTGTATACAGCATTTCTTATTTCTTCCAGTTCCATGCTTTGCTTTTCTGCATACAGAATGTGCTCTGATCTTTAGAAAGCTGTATTTTTTTTTAAGTTTTCAGAATTTACTACTACTACTACTACTACTATTATTATTATTATTATTATTATTATATTATTTTGGGTTTTTTTGAGACAGGGTCTTGCTATGTAGTTCAGACTGGCCTTGAACTCACTATGTAGCCCAGCCTGGCCTCTCAAACTCAGGGCAAGCCTCCTGCTTCAGCCTCCCGAGTGCTGGGGTTACAAGCATGTGCCACCACGCCTAGCTCAGAAGGTCTTTTTTTTTTTTTTGGTACCGGGGATCAAACTCAGGTCCTTGCACTTGCGCAGCAGGCGGCAAAACCACTGAGCTAAATCCCCGGCCCCAGAAGGCCTTATTTTTAAGCTCCATTTTATTCTTGTTTCTTTCTGTCCTTCCTAGGCAGATTGCCCAAGACAGTCACAGGCCTGGTCATGGACGACTTCTCACACCTCTCGTTCACATCCCTCTGGGCTGCCTGTGCTGGGTTCAGGCTGACTCCCCTCCTTCAAACTTCTGCCTTCAGTTCATGTGACCTGCTGGTCTTCTAGATCTTCTCCCTCCCACTTGACAGCCATTCTGCATTTTTCCTGTCTTGACCCTTGCTCTCATTTCCTTTTGTTCTGCCCCATGCCTGGAGGAGCAGATCTTGTAGTACCGCCAACCTTGTGTCTCTGCTTTTCGTGGTGCCAGGTGAGCTAAAAATGACTCCACTGGAATGTGGACTGTACTGCTCACCCTGCCTTGTCTGTTTGCAGTTTTGCCATAGCAAAAAGAGGCCGCCTGCTGCTTGCTGATGACATGGGCCTGGGGAAGACTATCCAAGCCATCTGTATAGCCACCTTCTACCGCAAGGAGTGGCCCCTCCTGGTGGTGGTGCCATCCTCTGTGCGCTTCACGTGGGAGCAGGTTGGTTCTCTTTGTGTTGGAATTAGAGAAAGAAGGTTTTCCTCAGTGCTAGAGTAATAAGATAATGGCTTGGAGACAGCCCCCGGGATCTTTAAAGGTTCTGTTAGGTAACGGCCGGAAGAGAGGTGAGCTGGTGCCCCAAGGGCAGGCTGGTAAGTTTCTGACTCAGAGGGAGAAAGCCCAGGAGTCACCAGCCCAGGGACCTTGTCAGCCCATCACAGGCCCTTCCAGTATCTGTGCCCCATATCTTCCATGCTTAATTTCCGAAATATGTTTAACTCCTTTATCTCCCTTAATTCCATAACATAACAGTGATCCCCTTTACAGGTGGGCAAATTGAATGCCAAAGGGGTTAAGTGCTATGTGTTGTGCTATTGAGGACCAGGTTTGGACTTAAGATGTCCTCCTGGCTTCTGGACTCAGCATTTGCATCTGTAGAGGTTGGGGTATTCACTGACAACCTTGTGGATGAAGAACCAGATCTGAACTTGGGGGTATCAAATCCCATACACGAACTCGGTGAAGAAGGAGGACCTAGCCCACCTGCTCTCCCTGGCTTTATGCTACTGATGTTGGCATTCCTCTTCCCCGCAGCTTGAGTTCTTCCTAAGACCTCTGTGAGCCAGGGTGGAGAGGAGGCAGCTCTGCCCAGTGCTGGTTAGTCTGCTGCCCAGATGTGCCTCTCTGACCACAGAGAAGGTGAAAACATTTACAAGGATGTGCATGGAAAAAATACCTCATTCTTTTCCTGTCCTTGTGATCAGACTTCTGCCAATCCCTGTAGAAAGCAGTCATTCGGTACATATCTTGTGTGTGTTAAATTCCCTCAGCACCTCAGAAACTCCAGGGAGGAGTCAGATAGATGGTTACACATGGGACTGGGAGAAGGCCAGAACTCCAGCGGCAGAGCGCACCCCAGGCAGGGCGGAGGGGTGCTGCCGTGGAGGCGCAGGTGACCTTCACTGGCTGCAGGGACCAGGTTCCTATAGTTGCTGGAGAGAGCCAAGTGGCTTTGTGGAACATATTGACCTAAATATTTTCGTCACCACCAATAAGCACCAGTTACCTTCAGTTTACCAGACTTTTTATAAAATCCTTCCCCAACAGAAACTTGTCTAGTTAGAGATCACAGAGATGAAATCCACAGAGACCACCAAGAGTCTGCTAGCAAAGGAGGGGAGCATCTGGTCAGTGGAGAGTGAAGTGACAGGGGAGGGAGGTGTGGAGATGACAAGGGTTTGGGCAGATACAGGAGGATGTGGAGGGAGAGGGACGAGTATTCAGTGGTCCACTTTGAGAGAGTGCTGTTGGTGGGGGTCACAGCTGGCCAGTCATTGGTGTTTTGTTGTCTCCTGTCACCCACAGGCCTTCCTTCGGTGGCTGCCATCTCTGAGCCCAGAGCGCATCAACGTGGTGGTGAATGGGAAGGGCTGCCTGACAGCCGGCCTGGTCAACATAGTCAGTTTTGACCTTCTGAGCAAGTTGGAAAGACAGCTAAAAACCTCTTTCAAAGTCGTCATCATTGTGAGTGATTGGCAGAATCTAGATGTACTTTATCTCTATGGCATCTCTTGGAAGCTCCAAGGACGTTGGTTTCTGTAGTCTCACTGAGCCTCTTTGGTTTCTTAGGGAATAGAAATTGCTGTCTTTATGGGAAATTAGCATTTCACTCCTCCCACATTGTGCTTGTCAGCCCTGGCTGTGTATTAGAATCTTCTGGGGAGCTTGTTAAGACTGGCTGGATGAATTGCTCTAGTGTCTGGCCTATCTTTTCTGCATCCGCAGGCAACAGATGGAGGCCAGAACATAGACTGGAGAAGGCCCAGGCGTCCAGGGACTGCAGCCTAGACAGGAAGCGTGTGTCTACCCTGGTGCCTGCCACCTTGTCAGAGTGGCTAAGACATACAGCTCAACAATTGATACTTATCCTGCCAACCGATAGGAAGATACCCGAGCCTCTGAAAGCATTGTGCACCTTTTACTTGAGTTGATTATTAAAGGAGGCTTTGCTGGAGCCCTGATCCCAGTTCCAACAGCACATCTTTCAATCACTGGCTTCCTGTCTGGTACCCAGGCAGCTCTGCCAGTACTTAGTGTGTTGACATAGCTCCCTAATAAAATGTGGGAGCTCAGAAAAGGGGAGACAATACAGTTGCTGACCTCAGGGGATCCCTTATCATGTTCTGGACGTGAGAACCACACTGTGTTCTCAGCATATGCAAATGGAAGTGTTTCTATTTTCTCAAAGCTATCTGGGTAGCAAGTCTTTGAAGTCATTTCTGGTTTGGCACAAATTCAAGTGTGGCTTTAAAAAATGCCAGCATCCAAGTGAAACGAGAACATTAAAAGAATATCCCAGGGCGGATGGTGATGTCTCCAGGGTTTAGGGAGAGTAATGTATATCTTCATTTCTTGTGTGTTACCTGCTTCAGGAACTTCCTGTATGACCACTGATCTTCCCTGTGCTCCCCTGTGCCCCCCTGAGCGGTTATCTTTTGTTCTTGTGAGTTAATCCGCTTCACAGCTGATGAAACTGACAGTGGGAGCAGGTCCATCGTTTGCCTACAGGCACAGAGCTAGTCAGAGAGTCACTGATTAAAGCAGTTTGTGTCTGGCTTCAGAATCTGAGTTTTCCTGTTTCTGCCGTGTGGGTTTTGGCAAGCTGCTTGGTTTGTTCTTTGGTAAAGTGAAAGCCCTGTCCTCTTCTGACTTCAGAGAAATGTAGGCAAGAACAAAGTGACAGCTCTGAGATGTTGCACCTCTCAGGAGAGGCTTCAGTTTCAAGCCACTGTTGTGATACATTCCAGTACTGCTACGCTATTCCCCACTGGGCATATCCTTGAACTTTCTGCAGTTTCTCCATAAATGACTTTTTCCTGACTGTCATGAGGACATGTCATGAAATAGGAGTATGGATGTAACACCGAGGCTCGTGGGCTTGAGCCTGGCCCTCCATTGTTCTCTCCGGGTCCTGGTTCATCGTAGCTAAAATGGAATGAGATCCTTGTAGATTCTTCTCAGGGACAAAGCCAGGACTTCTCATAGGAGGCTGATACTACGGAACACCTACAAAGAGACAGGATTGGGCTAAGGGTTCCCTGTGGGTGAGCCTGTTTCAGACTTGGAGCAGCCCGATTAGTTAGGAGGTATCATTTGATTGATGGAGAAACTGGCACCATTGGGAGGTCAGTTGGTGACTCAGAGTCACATAGCAAGGAATTGGAGTATGTGCTAACCTAGAAATTTCCTCCCAGGTCCTATTAATGTATTAGTTACTAATTTGGGTTTAGAAAATATGAGGTTCTTTGTTTATCCACAGAATGCAGAGCTGACAATAATTGAGGGCTGGGAATGTATCTCAGCAGCACAGTTCCTGCATGGCAAGAGCAAGGTCCTGAGTTCAATCCCTGGTACCAAAAACAAGCAGTCAAGCTCCGTGGTCTAAACATAACAGTCTCTGGATGACAGGGCATATGCTGCCTTCATTTCCCATAGTGGTTTTGTTTTTGGTACTAGGGATCGAACTTGGGTCCTTGCACTTGCGCAGCAGGCAGCAGAAGCACAGAGCTAAATCCCCGGCCCTTCCATAGTGTTTTAATTATTCCCACCGCTGTGGCAGTGGGGTGTCTGACCGGTGTCAGTATGTCTGACTTCCTTACTGCATGGCGACCCCAAGGGCAGGCCCTGAGCTTCGTGGCAGTGCAGGGCAAAGGCTGGGCTGAGCAGACTTGCTTCTCCTGCCACGCAGATGCATGATGCCACTTACAAAGCCAACTGCTTCAGTGGTTTGTTCTTCACAAGCAGCCTCTGCAGGGGGCACAGTGGGGTTTCATTGATCCAACTATCTCAGCAGAAAACTGTTGCCGGAGAAATGAAGCAACTTGTCCGGAGTGCGGTTCAGAGGCCGCCCTGGAGACCTGGCTCCTTCCCTAGGCCCACTGCTCTGTCTCTGAATGAGACCACGCTTAGGGATATGCCCATAGGGCAAGCGCCAGGCCAGGGCCAGGCTTCCTGTGGCCCCGCTCTGTCCTCTCTCTGTCCCCTCTCTGTCCTCTCAGAATTGGGCCTTGTTCACTGTGTGGCTATTTCTTTCAGGATGAATCTCACTTCCTCAAAAACATCAAAACTGCCCGCTGCCGAGCAGCTGTGCCCATCCTAAAGGTGAGTGCTGCCGAGAGGAGACTCGGGACCCCCAGCATCTCGAGATCCATTGTATTTGCTGGGGTGTGAGGGGTCTTAGGGGAGCAGGCTCAAGCCCCAGCCTGTGTGCTATGGACAGGACTCAGCATCGACTGAGGACGTCTCCTAGGGCTTGAGGGCCGGCTCCATTTTCCTTCCTGACGTCTGGCTGAGGGCCGGGTAGTCCAGATGGAGAAACAGGCCCAGGTGAGTCTGGACTCTGGAATCCTCCTCTGGCTTCCTGCCTGGACAGGCGAGGACCTACAGCAGCTTGTCCACCAGACAGCTCACAAGAAACGGAATCATTTGTAGCAGAGATGTCAAGGTGCTGGGAACCAAGAGTGATGAGTAACCCAACTTAGGGTACCAGGCCAGGGCCAGTGAGTATGAGAAGTAACCCTGCCAGAGCTGAGCCAGGCCTTGTAAGCCAACCCCCAAGGCCTCTGCTTAACAGGAGGGCCAGCCGTCCAGGTTCCTTTCTGTGGGGTCTCTACTGGCCTCTGAGTGCTTGGAGCACTTTGACATGTGTAGGTTCTGGTTCAGAGGAGGCGAGGGTGGGTGTGTGACACGGGTTCAAGTCTTCATCTGCACATGTCTGGCATGCAGTTGGAGCTGACTGCAGCTCCGTGTCCCATCGGTGCTTTTGCTTGTGTGTTGTTATGTGTTGTGTTCCCCCATTCATCTTTTTGGAGGGATTTCTCCCCAAAATTAGGGGAGGAGGATAAATGTAGTGCTGTCTCTCAGGACAAGTTAGCAGACTCTTAGAGATCTGACTTTGGAGGAACCCATTTTGGTTGGTGTTGACCAAGTGAACACAAGTTCGAGTTTATCCTACACTGTAGTAAGGCAGCCCTGTGTCACACCAGCATTTTGAAACTGCAGCTTGTATTGCTTAGAAGAAGTTTTTATCCCAACACTTGGGAGGCTGAGACAGGAAGATCACAAGTTCTAGGCCAGCCTGGCCTAAATAAGCAAGACCATCTCAAAACAAAAAACGCAGCTTCCATTTTTGCCTAAATTAAAGAGAACAAATTTGCTAAATGTTGATGAAGCTTAGCATTTGAAAATTAATTTTTCTGCCTCTCCACAAAACACGCGTAAAATAACTACTTATTTCGAGTTTTAATATTTTTAGGAATAATAACTAACATGAGAAATCTTCCAAGGTAAGGTTATGTCATATGCTTCAACATGAAAAATGGGTCTTTTACTTTCAAAGCTTGGCTCTCTGATATTACCTATAAATATCCACATGGTGATAGCCGTTGATGGACACACACAATGAACTGTCTTTCTAGGGGGAGTGACTCGTCTTTGAGAGACTTAATATGTTTCTCTTTGAAAAATGTTAGTAGGCCTTAGTACTGTGGTTCCAATATTTCGGCCGTAACTGAAATTAAATCTGTACCCGTGATTATTTAGACAAAAAATATTGCATAATAGATTGCATCATTAAAGTTGGGGCACATGGAAGTTCATAGTGGGTTCCGAAACAGGTACGTCCTGGTGAGGCCTGTGGGAGCAGCATAAAGATAGATATCTTTAATGCTTTGGGCATATTTCAAAGTGACATGTTGAAAACAAATCTTTAAGCTGCTATATCTTTACTTTGCATTTGCTGTAGCTCTTGGCTGCATTAGTATTTCAAAATAGAATTGATGATTATGGCCTGTTGAAGTCATGCTCTTCCGTAATGTTCTGTAACGTCATATAATGTGGGGCAGCGGGAAGAGCGGGTGGGGCATTCAGTACTATTCTGTCACCTTCCTCTGCTGTATATTTATCTAGATTGGACTTGCTCAACCTTGGCACTGTTGACATTTTGGTTGATTCTTTGTTGTGGACCTGTCCTGGGCATGTAGAGCATTTAGTAGCATCCTTGGTATCTACCTATTAGATGCCAGCCAGTAGTACTGTCAGTGCTGACAATCAAAATTGTCCCCAGATGATGCTAAATGTCCCCTGTGAGGACAAATCACTCCCCACCCACACTGAGAACCTTGGATCTAAATAAGTTAATGGATCTGAGTGCTTTTGTATTAGGAAGATAGTTGAGAGGAAGTAAAATATGTATTTGAAAAGCCACATAAGGGCCAATTTAATAGCACTGGATTGGTGTCCCAAGGCTCGGTGTCCCCCCCCTCAGTTTCCGCCCTGGTCCTGCCCTGGCCCTGTCCTGGCCCCACCCTCCCTCTCTGGCACTGAGGTACACCCTGGGATAGGGAGCAATCTGAGCGAGGCAGCAGGATGGTTGCAGGGTTCTTCCGCCGACCAAGTGCAGAACAGGATGTTTGGTTCAGCAACAAACAGAAGAAACTACTGAGGCAGCTGAAATTTGCAGAATGTCTAGAACAAAAGGTGGACATGAGCAAAGTAAATTTGGAGGTTATAAACCTTGGATAACAAAACGAATAACAGAAATCCTCGGATTTGAAGGGGATGTTGTGATTGAGTTTATGTTCAACCAGCTGGAAGTGGAGAATCCAGATTCCAGAATGATGCAAATCAACCTGACTGGGGTTTTGAATGGGGAAAATCCTGAAGAATTTATGGGAGAACTCTGGCCCCTGCTGTTAAGTGCACAAGAAGACATCGCTGGAATCCCCCCTGCTTTCCTAGAACTAAAGAAAGAAGAACTAAAACAGATCAATTGAAGGAGAAAAATTAGCATTGATGAAACTGCAAGACAAGACAAAGAGAAGAGGAATAAGGAGGAAAAAGCAGCAGAGAAAAAAGGGAGCGGTCTCGAAGCCCAAGAAGATGCAAATCCAGATCTCCTTTTCCTAGAGGATGAGCTTCCCCTGTCAGGAGAAAGAGTGCAGTCATTTTCAGTCTCCCTGTTACAGAATCAAGAGCCAGAGTCCTTCCCCTGCTCCCGCAAACAAAAAACTCCAGAGCCCCCTGATCCTTCAGTGAAAGTAAAAGAACTTTCAAAGCAAGAGGCCACATCCACTAGTGACATCCTGAAAGTTCCCAAGCCTGAACCCATGCCAGAACCTAAAGAACCTTCTCCGGAAAAAAAATTCCAGAAAACAAAAGGAAAAGAGGAACATCAGCATCACCTCAAAGAAGGCAGCCCCATCTCCAAGTACCAGGCCCATCAGAAGAGTCTCCAGAGCTCTGGAACCTAAAAAGGCTGCCTCACCAAGTCCACAGTCTGTAAGAAGGGTTTCCTCCTCTGTCTGTTTCTGGACCTCCTGAGCCAGCAGCTAAAAAGCCCCCAGCACCTCCACCCCCTGTGCAGTCTCAGCCGCCCTCTACAAACTGGTCACCAGTGGTGCCGGTGGAAAAGGCTAAAAGCACAACGCCAAGCCCTGTCACCAGCCAGGAATTTGAATCAAGAAGGAAGTGGGAAGAAAAAAGGTAAGAAACACAAGAAGCACAAAAAACACAAGAAGGAAAAGGCTGTGGCTTCAGCTGCTGCTGCTGCTGCCAGAGCCACAATCACATCGGCACAGGAAGAACCTGAGGCAGCCCCAGAGCCGGACAGAGGAAACTAAAAATGAAGCTGAAGATAACTGATGACTTAGGGAAGCATCTGTGGGAAAAGGCTCTGAGATCCATGCGGAAGGCTCAGGTGTCCCCACGGTCCTAGGTGGAAATGTTTGTTAGGATGTCAGTTTTATTCGGTTTGTACTCAGTTCAGTTTCAAAATTGCTAAAATGTGTTTGAGCTTTAGACCATAACATTTGTTGTAATAATTGCTAGGTTGAAATTCACCATGTAAAAAGCAGGGAGGGCATGGATTTACATTGCAAAAGGTGTCCACAGAGTAGTAGTGACATTCTTTCATTGACAGCTGACATAAATTCATTTAGAGTAAAATACTGTTAAGCCGAAAACACCGCTTTTTTTTTTTTTAAAGAAATAAAAGGTTTAAGAAACTAGAAGTAAGGACTAAAATGTGTAATAGAAATGGGAAGAAAATGTTCAAATGGGAAGGGGAACAAGGGAGGGGAAAAGGAAGGAGGGAAGGAACAAGAAAAAAGTGAAAATGGGAAAAATGGAAACAAAGCTTTTGTATATGGGGAGGTTGCAGGGAGGAGGGAATGGGAGAAAAAGAGGCAAGACATATCATGTACAGGTACAAACTCCCTGTGATGAGTGTTATCATTATGTATATCTAAAATGTGCCAGTGCCAGTAAATGTTTTGTTTAAAAAAGGGGAGTTAAATATTGCTGGGACTTTTCATGGTTTCTTTAAATACTTCTGGCTATTCTGGGGAGCTCCCCCCTTTTTACTTTTTTTTTTTTTTTTTACTTTTTCTCATTTGAGTCTTCACTCCCATTTAAGTGATGCTTCCAACCTTGTATGGTTTGTAAGCTTGTCCAAAAATAAGAATAAGACCACTGTTGAAGTACCACAGAAGTATAAATGAATATTCTAATGCCACAATCTTTCCTGCTGCCTGTGGAATTGCTGCTGAAATGAATCAGAATTCAAGCTCTAGGATGAGACAGAAAAATGAAAGCATGCTTTCCAGGACACTAGGTTTATGTGGCTGTGTAACAAGTAGATTTGGAACACCGGAATTTGATTCTATCCTGTTCTTCTGGGTTTCTTTTTTCTTCTCCCCGCCTCTTCAGCCGCCCCCTGCCTTCCCTCTCCTGTCCCGTCTTGTAAAGGCAGTTAGCTCTTCCCAGGAAGGATCCTTCAGTTACGTGAAATTTTTGTTTTCTGAAATGTCATGGCTCCATTCATATTTTTCTTATTTTCCAGTTGGGATATATAATCTTCAGACCTCTTGTATTTGGAGGCTGGAAGGGCTCTGACTTTGAAATAGTGTCTTGGTTTCACTGTTTTTGTTTTTTGTTTTTTTTAAACTAAAGCTATATGAAGCTTGTGGATTAAACATTTCTAAATTTAAAAAAATACCACTTGATTGTTCCTTATTGTACACATTTCTTAGAACTATCTTTTGAAATTTAATATCACAAGATATTTTTAGCAAGTGTGCTTCATGAGGTAATTAGATTTAATCATACAATCCAAGAGAGCAGGATCAGATAATGTGTAGCAAATGTGGGTTTGTAATTGGCGACAGCAGTCAGTGGAGAGAGAGCGGGTGGTTAAGAAATTGATGCCATTATCCCCTGGGAAATGTGAACTCTGGCATCTTTCTTCCCTTGTAGTATTATTTACCTAGGCTTTTTTGTTGCTTTGTGTTTTTGAAACAGAGTCTTGCTCTGTATGTAGTCCAGGCTGTCCTCAAACTCAATCCTCCTGACTCAATCTCCTGAGTGCAGGGATTATAGGTGTGTGCCATTACGCCGGCCAAGATCATTGTTTTTAATGACTGTGGAGCATTCCATTGGATAAACACATCCTGTATTTTAGCCTTCAGAGTCAGACCCTTGGTCGTTTTCCCTTTTTGTGGTTATAAGGAGTTCTGCAAGTGAACATCACCCATCTCTATGTACCATGCACACTTATCCTATTAGAACAGATTGTTCCCAGCAGAATTTCTGGGTCAGATCTCACATTACCAGTCCAGCTGGGCAGAACCATTTGCACTATTGGGCCTTTGCTCCACAAGATACCAGTTCTGAGGATTCTCATCACTTTTTCGAATAAGTGTATTTGGAGTTTTTGTTCAGTTTAGTTGGTTTGTTTACATTGGTTTCTGTTGTTGTTGAACCAGTATAATAGCAAAATTAAACTTTTTGAGAGTCAAAGGTCCTTTAGACTCCCACCACCCTTTCCTAATACATAGCTGTTTCTCTTTTTCTGTGAGTAGAGTGTTTTCATATCTCTAAAGATGGACTAGATGAGACACTGACTAAGAAGCTCACACTTTTTCCTTTTTCTGTTTCGGCAGTACTGGGAATTGAAGCTCAAAAGAGCTTATTCTCTTAAGCTCTTAGAAAAGAGGCAGTAAAAAATTTAGGCAGTGAAAAATATATCTTTCTCCTACCTTAGGTTCCCTAGTCCCTTTTCTCTCTTCCCAAAGACAGCCATAGTTATCAGATTTTTTTTGTTTGCTCCTATAAAACAGCCTATTCCCGTGTAAGTATAAATGTGTGTTTCTTCCTTCCAGAGGGTTCTACAACCACTATTTCATACCAACCTTTTTTCCCTTAATAACATATCTTGAAAATCATTACATGCCATTCCAAATGACTCTATCTCATTCTTAGAAATAGAATTCTGTTGAAGAAAGCCATCAAAATATAGCCTGTGTTCCCTTTTGATGGATTTGAAGCTGAATTGTAGCTCTTCCATACAACATTGCAATGGCCATCTCTTCACAGGATGTAGATGTGAGGAGCAGAAGACCTAGTTCCTATGCATCTGTAAGAGATGGTTCTTGGCCTTTTGCAGCCCAGAGGGGACAGGGGTGTCAGCTGGCAGGTTCTGATTTCTACCCTGGTGTGATGAGACTACAGAAGTCCCTGTGTCTGGCCATTCTGGTTTATTTTCTCAGGTTCATTACAGAGCCAGACTGTAAAAGGAAATTATTGACGTCTGATACTTAAGGAAAAAAATCTACCTTATTTTTAATTTTAGTATGTGTGCTGTCTTAATAATACCCATACACAGGTGGTTTGCATACCTTAAAGCTCTGAATGACTTTAATCTGTGATTATTGCACAGTTTGTCTGTTCTCATTATAGAAACTTAGTGTTTTAAATCAGTACACCTATGGTCGCAGTCTTCATTCTGTCCTTACTCGAGGACTGCCTTGCATGTGACATCACAATTTTGTTGATAACAGAGCAGTGATACTTGCTTAGCTTGAGAGAACTGTGTTTCATGCAGGTTAAGTAATGTCAGTACCCTTCAGACTTTCAGCACAAGCAAGGACATAAAAGGTACCATTTATATGACATATGCTGACCAAACCAGAGTCAGAAAGGCCATTTACCAGGTATCAAAATGGTAGGTGGCCGTCGGCTGGTACTAGAGGCAGCCTTTGGTCAACAGTGGCCATAATTAAGCCTTTTGTTTGTTTGTTTGGTTTGGTTTTTTTTTTCCGCACTGGAGATCGAACTCGGGACCTTGTGTTTGCAAGGCAGGCACCGGAACCACTGAGCTAAATCCCCGGCCCCTAAGCCATTTGTCTTTGTTTGGTCTTGCTTGACATAGGGAGACCCACTTCGGACATTTGTGGTTTTTGTTTTCTGTTTTGAGACAGGGCCTTACTGTGTTATTCAGAGTAGTCTTGAACTCCTAAGCACAAATGACCCACTTACTTCAAGCTCCCGAATAGCTGGGACTATATTAGCACACCAGCACATCTGGCATGGGGCGCTGTGAGGAACAGAGCCTCCATCTTCCCCAGCTGCAGGCTTTCGGTTCACCTGCAGGTGTTGAGTCTTCTGTTTCTTCCTGTGGTTCCTGCATTTGTTCTTTTGATCTGGGTGCTTCTGGTTGCTTGTTCTGAGCTATGCTGGCTACTCTCCTTATTGTTGAAGATTTTTATGACTTCTGAACTAGTTAGAATTTAATAGCTTCAATGTTCTTGCCTCTTCAGAATTGAGTATGTGTGGTGTGGACGAGGTCTTCTCTGAGATGTTACCTGCCTTCTATGTGTCCTACTTCTAAATTGAGTATATTGTATAGACTTTAGAATAGTCATCATTAGAATAATATAGGTATAAGAGTGAGACTGAGCTGATACATGTTGTACCGAATCAGAATAATTTAATAAAGCAAGTTATTGGCTCAGCTGGTGGGGGGTGTGGGGGGGTACAATGGAAAGTGATAAAAAAAATTTTTTTGGACCCAGGCCCTTCACATTGAAGCTACATCCCTAGTTCTTTTATTTTTTTTTTATTTTGAGACAAGGTCTCGAGAAGTTATCCAAGCCAGGTTGAACTTGGTGATCCTCCTACCTCAGCCTCCTGGAGTGCTGGGATTAATACAGATGTGCATCACCACACCTGGTTAGAGATGAAAAACTTCTGCTTCTTATATGAACTTAACCTCAGTTCTTTTCTCCACCATAGTACATTTTGTGGGCTCATACTGAATTTTACAACCTGTGTGTGTGTTATCTACTTCAGATTACTACATCAGATTCTCCGTGGCAAATCCTATATACCGGTTTGCCTGCTACCTACCTATTCTGAATTTTAGCTTTCTGGGTGTTGTTTTCTTTCCTTAACCAGGGGAGTTAACTGTAAAGTGTTCAGTTTAATGTTGGTTTATGTGGTTTTTTTGCATTTATATTTTCCTGGATTGGAACTTCTCAGAGGTGGAGACAGATAAATCATGTCAATTGTTTGTGACCCAGCATAGATTGCAGGTTTCATGAAATAACAGTGGTGACAGTGTGTTCATGTGGGGATTGAGCAGGGACAAGGTTAAATCATTCCATAACAGGAGAGGCCCTTCTGGTTTCTTCTCAAAGCTGACCTTTTTCTTTTTCCATAATGCTGTCACTGCTTTTAACATCCACAAATGTCCATTTGCACCAATCCCCGCACTTTAGTCAGGGAAGTGTATGGGAGAACTGACTCAGTGTTACTCCATCCTGGAAATATCTGACAGAAGACCCAGGAGTTCATTTCGATCACCTGGTTCATGAACTGGTTTTGCCTAGACTCCATCCCCAGGCAAACAGAGACACAAGGAGTGGGTTGGGGATGATGGGCAGATTTTGTCTTATTGATGGAACTTTTCATTTTGCCTTTTTGCTGAAATGGTCTTAAGCTACAGAGAGAGATGCTACAGACATCATTCAAGAAGCACATTGTTATTTTAATGAGTCTGCATTAAACCGTGCAGGAAATTAGGAGGCTTGGGTAATTGAACTGTAGAAAATTACAGGTAGAGAAATTCATAGCTCTCCTGCCATAATGGAATTAGGCATTGGCAGTTGCTGAGAGGGCAAAAGTATATTTTTTAGAATTGTATATATTGGGTATTTACAAGGAATCATCCTTTCTTCCCACTGTTACATCTTTATTTATTTACTTATTTTTATGAGGCAGTGTGTGCATTTGAAAACCTAGTTTCCTTCCCAAGGAGATTTAGTTCATGCGATCGCCTTATATTACTGTCATTAACTCAAGGTTACAGTGGTTAACAAGCTGTTTCCAGACAACTCAGCTCCACGATAGGTTTCCTTCCCAGAGCTGAAGTGAATTTCCCTCCAGGAATTTGTGGCAACTTCACGTTCCAGTACAGTAGGGAGTGTCTCTTCTTGTCGCCTCATCCTCTTCCCATCTTACTCAGAGCCAAGGTATTTGGGTCTGATCTTCTCGGATCAGGTTGGTGTCAGGCGAGTGAAGAACTTGGAGCTTGTCGTTGGAATTAGCCAACCAGCTATTTATATCTATCCTGCCCTCAGCTTATCGGGCTGCCTCAGACCTGGGCTGATTTTTGGGTAATGGATCTAGGTCCCACTACTGAAAGTCTTTATGAACTGCAAAATATGCTTGACTCAGGGATCTGTAAACTTGAACCATGATGAAGTTAGTGAAGACTCTTTTTCCCTTAGAGAAAATTAAATGGAGGCTTATACATGGCCATTCCCTGGCACTTCCTCCTGGTTTTTACAGTGTCCTTATCTGATAATAAATTCAACTTGGATATTGGAAATCTATTCTGTAGGAAGCTTAGACTATTACTCTCCTTTCTGTTCCAGTGGTGGATTCTTTGACTTTACTCCGTGTTCCCTATGACAGGAACTAGCTTCCTTCTGGAATTTTCTCATCATATAGTGAATATTTGTTGATTACTTTGGGCCATCTACAAAGTGCCATAGTAAATAAAGGGAACTCAGCCCAGTCCTTGGTCTTAGAAGCTGGTGGTTGAGTGAGGGAGATAGAAAAGAGAGTTCAGGGTAGTATGTTAAGTGCTATGATGGCAGCAGGAAGGATTAAAGAAAAGGAGATGACTGTGAACTGCTCACATTGGGAACACAATTCAGTTCTTGGAACACACACAGTCCTTTGCTCTGGTATAGTAACCTTGCCTAGAGATCCCAGGATGTCAGTCACACAGAGTTCTAGAGTGAGACCGTCTCTGGCATCTTTGGAATCTCGATCTACCCTTTTTTCTGAGATGTTTTAACTTGAGAACCACCAGCAGTGAAAGTGCCCAGGAAGTGAAAGGTGGTCCTGCTGGATTCCAGGGTATTTTTCTGGTTCTGGGGCCATCCGGCTCCTACCTCATTGGCATAGTTTCCTCCCTGGTTTAGAGCAGGGCTGTTTGTCTTCTAGGTTGCCAAGAGGGTGATCTTGCTGTCAGGCACGCCAGCCATGTCCCGGCCTGCAGAGCTCTACACACAGATCATCGCAGTCAAGCCAACCTTCTTCCCTCAGTTTCATGCCTTTGGACTTCGTTACTGTGATGCCAAACGGGTGAGTCTCTCCTCCTTCCCTAACCTACCCATCCCTCACCCTGATGATGACACTTATCTTTGTTTTCCTTTTCTTTAGCCATGGTATCAGCCGAGGAACAGGGACCAAGCAACTGGGTGAGATTTTAGTTCATGTTTGCCCCTGACTTTGGCCTTGGAATATTCTGGTCAAAGGGCAAAACAAAACTGTTCTCTTTTAGCTGTAATATCTATAGTGCTGACCAGGTCCAGGAAAGGGGCCAATGGCTGACACAGGTGTGTGAGCTGTGAGAGCTGGTGGCCCTGGCCTAAGCTAACAATTTCTGCACAAGACACGGTGCTGGGGCTATAGAAGGAAAGTCCATGCCAGACGCTGGCCCCAGAGAAGGGCCCTGAGGTGAACTAGAAGGGAGGCAAGAAAGCAGGCGAAGTGATGAAGGTTGCTAGGTAGCATAGGGAGTGTAATCTGAGCTGCCTCAGGAGGGCTTTTCTCAGTGGGCCTTTGCTCGTGAGTGGTGACTCGTAGTGGATCCCTGTCTGGTCACTGTGCCAGAGACTCTGACCCCTGAATTACTTCATGAAGACAGTGCCAGTGGAGCAGGTGCCTCTGGACCTGCAGTCTTCACAGCTTCACTTCTCCACAGATGGCAAGGGAAGCCCTAGAAACAGTTCAATACAATCAATACCTCCATTTATAAAACCTCACTAACCAGACCTTAGTGATGCAAAGGTTTTGTGATCAAATCACAAATTTGCCAGTCCCCTGTTTGCATCAGAGATGGCGTACTCGAAAACCATTTGTGAGGAAAAAGCCCTGCTATGCAAGTTCACAAGTGCCACATTTGTAAAACACTTTTTAAAAAGAAAAAAAGGCTCAGATTTTAAAAATATGCACTTACATGTAAACAAAGTACAGTACTTAAAATGTCGATTGTAGTGCTTTGAAAAGTTCATTACAATTTTTTAGCTGGTTGTTGAAGCAGCAATGGTCTCAGCTGTTCTGTGTATTTAACAGTCATAGACTTCGGCTAAGAATGGTGACACACACCTGTAGTCCCAGCTACTCTGGCAGCTAAGGCTGGAGGGTTGCTTGAGCCCAGAAGTTAGAGGATAACCTGGGCAAAATAGTGAGATACCTTCAGACACTAAAACGCCATGCCCCTCTCTGACAATGTGACTGTGTTAGCTTCCATCACTGTGGAGAAAGGCCTGAGATAAACAGCTTACAGGAGCAAGGGTTTATTTTGGTTCCTGGTTTCAGAGGTTTCAGCCCATGGTCTTCTGGCTTCATTACTTTGATTTTTTTTTTTTTTTTTTTTTGGTACCGGGGATCGAACTTGGGACCTTGTGCTTGCGAGGCAGGCGCCAGAACCACTGAGCTAAATCCCCGGCCCCGGCTTCATTACTTTGAGCCTGAGGCAAGGCAAGGTGAGGCAGATCATCCTGGCAGCAGGAACATGAGGAGGGAGAGGCTGCTAACCTCAGCTTGGGTCGGGCGACAAGAGAGTGAAAATGCACTGCAGGGCTTCTTCCTTCTTAGGTTTTTTCTGTCTGGGCCCCCACCCTGTGAAATGGGCTCCCGCATTCAGGGCAGGTCTCCCCTGCAGTTGGCTATCCTGCATACCAGGCATCTCTGGAAACACCCTCCCAGATACTCTCAGAGGTCTATTTACTAATTTCCTCGGTGTTTCTTAATCTAGGCAAATTGACTACCAAGATTAACCATCACATGATTTATTTGATTCCCCATGGATCAATCCAGATTACATTGGTTATATATAGTTTTTATGTGTGCTTCATGATTTGTACCTCTTCCTGTTCCTTTATGAGGAGATCTCTTCCTCAACTTGCTGGGCCTTTGGTTAGTGATGGGATAGGCTGAAGGTGGAATTCATTTTGTTGCCCTCCAGACTGCCCTTTCTTGTCTTCCCAGCATCAGGCTACCCCTTCTTGGTCTCTGACACCAGAAACCGAGGCATCGTGACCTCCCCCTTTCCTTCCTGCACTCGGCACCCTTGTCTCTACCCCCACCTCAGAAAGCAAAGACCATTCTTTTCTTTCTTCATTCCCTTCCTGCCACTTAGCCCGGGGCCTGGGACAGGGTATGTTTTTAATAAAACCTTGTTGTATTATGATTATTCCAAAGTCCAATTTAAAATCTTCACTATCATTAAGAATTTAACCTACAAGATTAAGAGGTAACAACATTAAATTTAGAAGAATGATATCCAAATTCATTATGCTATCTGCTTGTTCCTAGCATTTTTTTATGCAGCTCGAAGGGCAGGATGCTTTTTTTTTTTTTTGGTGTGCTTCATGCACGAAGAGAAGCCAACAAAGAGCAGGCACCCTGTAACAATTTCATTTGCTGCCCTACAGCTATCTTCAGACATTTGCTGTGAACTTCAGGTTGATTTCAGAGTTGTTTATTTTTTAAGGAAGAGAGAGGTTTAGGTCATTTTATTTCTTCACCTTTGACCATCTCTTTGTATCCTCAGTTCAGCAAAGGCCAACAGGACTCCTACCCTGACCCCATCATTGTCTAGGCCCGGTGGCCTGAAGTGAGCAAGCCAGCTCCATCCCTCAGGTGCTGACAGTCCAAGGGAGAGGGCAGCAGGAGGGGAAGGAGCATGAAATGCAAGGCAGCAGACACACTCACTGGCTCATGGGTGCTCCGTAAGACCATGCAGATCAGCCCTGCTTCCAGCAAGATTATTGATGAAGGATAGGGTTTGCTTTAGTCATTTATTTTGCATTGCTGGGCATCAGACCCGGGGCCTTATGCACGGTAGGCAAGTGCTCCACAACTGAGCTACGACCCTAGCCAAGGTTTTGTTTTGTTTTGTTTTGTTTCAAGGTTTTGATTTTAATTGCTAGCATCTTCTCCAGCTGTGTAACCGGGAATAGGCCTTTAAGCTCACTGTCTCCCTGGAGGCACGGGAGCTGTGTTCATGAGTGACTCCCTCAGCCCTGAGCCCTCGAGAAACCTCTTGTTTCAGCCAGAGTGGCAGAAGCTGTCGTTCTAGGTTCCTCCTACCAACCCCAACCCCCATTAACAACAGCAGCACTGCTGTTGCTGTATCCGAACTTGATTGTATTGCTGTAATCCATACTGAGAAACAACAGTTTGTTTTTTAATAAAACAAGCACAAAGTCTCTTTACTTTTTGCAGTTACTGCTATAAAGGTTGGTGAAAGGTTGTAAAATGTCATGATATTTGGTTTGTTCATTTCATGCCTGGCTTTTCTCACTTCCTTTTTCTCATTTGTCTTCTCTGGGACATTTCTCCTTGTAAAGTCACTTGCACTTCTCTGAATGAAGCCAGGATGTGATGAACAGAGAATCATGCCTACAGCTCACGGCCTGTCTTGCTTCTCCTTAGCAGCACTGGGGCTGGGACTACTCGGGCTCCTCCAACCTTGGAGAGCTGAAGCTGCTGCTGGAGGAAGCCATCATGCTGCGACGCCTCAAATCTGACGTCCTTTCCCAGCTGCCAGCCAAACAGCGTAAGATGGTGGTAGTCGCCCCAGGACGGATCAGCGCCAAGGCCAGAGCCAGTCTGGCTGCTGCAGCCAAGGAAATGACCAGGAAAATAACTGTGAGTGTGGGACTGGGACAGGTTTGGGCACAGATGTGCCCATGGTTGTATCTTCCTACAAGACTCTCTGTGCTGTGACCTATGAATTTGCCTTTCTGTCACCTTCTCCACTTCCAGCCAGCTCAGTTTATTTTTCAGCCAATCAGATCTGTTTTGAAAATCTTTTATTAACTTGGGTTTTTTACTTGTTTGAATTGTTCATGGATGATTAGAAAAATAACCCCAGGGAAAGAGCGGATGATGATATTTTTTCTGAATCCCTCTGAGAAAGTAGAAATACGTATTTCAAGAATGCCTCAGGATAGTAATAGTTGTTAGCCAATTAGTCCTGTATTATTCAAGAGATATGTTAACCCTCTAACCACACCATGTTATTTGCCTTAGTCAAAATTACAAATGAACTGTTATATAACAAAGCAGAGTTTTCAAACTTTTTAGTCTTTTGAATCCTTATTTCAACTATTTTATTTATTTATTTATTTATTTATTTTTGGTACCGGGGATCAAACTCGGGTCCTTCCGCTTGCAAGGCAGGTGGTGGAACCATTGAGCTAAATCCCCGGCCTCAACTATTTATGATTGGCAGGGGAGGTTGGTACTTCCATTGTATGAGAGGGAAACTGAGGCTCACAGAAATCAAAGTTTACCCAGGGTCTCATGGCTGCTCTCTGGCAGAGCTGAGGCTAGAAGCAAGTCTCTTGCCCCTATAATTTAGGACACTTTTCTATGGTGGATTTCTCTCTTCAAAACATTTTTGTTTTGTGTTTGTCTTTAGTGTCATACCATTCCAAGTGCTATGATATATACACCAATTCCATTTCTGTCCTCTTCAAATAAAACCTTGTAATTTTCGTTAGCAAGAAAGTAACAATCAATGATAATACCACAAAGCATTATAGGGACTTGCTGTTACCCCATATAAAGGAATAGACATGAGATGTCACCCTTCTGGGAGATGACAAAATAAATGAGAATGCCAAGAGACAAATTGTGTGATGTTTTTAATGTTCTTTTACCATGCCATGAATAAGACTAACTGGCAACTTTGAAGAAATGAGATAGGAGAGAGGATGCACTGGTAAATTGTCATGCTATATTTAATTTATGCTGTATTATATATATAATCTGGATGATTGCAAGGTAATAAACAGGCGTAATTTCTTTCATGGAGTTTTCAAGGGGAGGATATAGAACGGAGTTTGAGAATTATATTTCAGGAGAACCAGGGAACTCTGTCAGTAAAATCCATTTTGGTTGTCCTTTTCTGATTTCTAGAGATTAAAAGCTCAGTGAATGGGGGCTGGTAGTACATGCAGTAGTAGAGTGTTTGCCAGGCCTGTATGAAATGTTGGGTTCTGAAAATGAATGAAAAACAAAACAAGAAAAAAAAAAATAGTGAGTGAAAATTTTTCTCAATTTTAAGTTTTTCCTTATAACTTTTTTTAAACTTTAATGGCTCTGAATTTTGACTATTAGTGAACACCATCAGCCAAGAAAACCAATGAACAAGGACAGTAGATACAATATTAATGGAAGAAATTCAGAGGTGCCATATTTTTAGATGGAAAGATCTGAATATTTATAAAATGCTATGTTTCTTTTGCTAGTAAGATTGTTCCTTGTGTATGAGAGAAGGAAGTAAGTCTGTTTCACCCTCTCCTATATGTCATCTACCTCTTGAGTCAGTTTGAGAGCATCCAGTATAGATGGCTGCAAAGCAGTCAGTAAGCCTTTGAGTTAAGAAGGAAAAATCACATTAACTGGTTAGGAAGTGACTGTGAATTGTATGGTGGAGCCAAGAAGAAAGAGAATGACAGAAATGGAACATTGGAGATTTTATACTTAGTGCAGCAAGGCCTGGAGGCATTTTATTTTTCTTATTTATTTATTTATTTATGTACCAGGGATCAAACTTGGGACCTTGTGCTTGCAAGGGAGGTGGTGAAACGACTGAGCTAAATCCCTGGCCCCTGGAAACATGTTAAACTTCTGCTATCTTAGAAACTTTTTCAAGTTAGATGAGTGACTTTTTTCCAAAAATGATTTCAGATGCAGCCCCAAAGTTTTGATTTCAGAGTTAAAAGATAAACCATGAAAATTAGTAATGTGGGCCATTTTATAACTTTAAGTAGCTATACAAATGTCTCAAATTTGGGGAAACATTTTGGTATTTTTGTACCTAGAGAAGGGAGCCACAACCCGCCTTAGAGTGGAAAAATGCATAAGGAGAGTGCCACCTTCCCAGAGTCCTGTATGTTGTATGATTAGCATCTTTGTCATATAAATACCCTGGAGTCTCCACTCTGTTTTGCAGCTTATGCAAATAAAGCTGAAGATGCAGTATAATTCTTCAAGAATCCAGCTGGGAAGGAGCCCAGAGCTCATCTCAGTCCAGCACTTGAGAGTCGCTACCTGCTTTCCTGGAGTCTTAGGCAAATTAAGCATTTCTGCCTGAAAGGTGGAAATTGAGTTGGGCCAGATGGCCTTCAGTATAATCCTGGGGCCAGATACTCAGTTCTTTTAGATAATAAATGCTTGAAAACTTGATGCCCTTTCGTGTTCTTTACTGGAAATTCATTTTTGTAGTATAGAATTCAAATAGGAAATGAATTTGGGCCATCAAAACTTTTCCTACTTTAAAGCTCCTGAGGGCTGGGGATGTAGCTCAGCGGTGCAGCACCTGCCTGGCAAGTGCCAGGCTCTGAGTTTGATTCCCAGTACCAAAAATAAATAAATAAATAAAGCTCCTGAGGCAGTGCATTTCTAAGCTGTGAATCTGATTAGGAGCATTGCTCTAACTTTATTCAGAACAGGGAGCCACATCTGTAGGGGCTGAATTAGCAGACTGTAGATGCCCCTTCTAACCCCTGACCAGCTGTGAAATACCGAGTTGAAAGAGTTAAAATGCAGAACCATATTTTTAGGTTTAAGTCAAATAAAGAGGCCCTGTGTCTCCACAGAAAGCACCTTGCCCCCCCAGATTTTATAGTTACTTTTTAGCCCCTGTTTTCCTGTAGTTCTGCACATCATGGTGGCCTCGCCGAGCACCACTGACCTGCCTGTCAAGAGCCGATTCTTTCTTTGTCCCTTCACACCTTTCCATCTGGAGGAAAACAGTTTGGAAAAAAGCTTTAAATCACAGTAGCCAAGGTGAAGCTGCCAATTTATACAATATAATGTTATAATGAAAGCTTTTTCTTCTTTTTCAGCTGAAATAATAGGTATCTTTTCTCAGGCTAAGGAAGGCAGACTGTAATCATCTTTTATTTAACACCATTTTTTGATCAGCAAGACCAGAAGCAGAAAAATGGAGCAAATCCATGCAGACTTCCTGGTGATAATAACAGTTCACCCTGGTCATTTGATAATCCATTCAAATTTCCAACCTAGAAAAGTAAATTTGAAGAGTTCAGTGGATCTAATTTAATAAAAGTCTAGGAGGCAGGAACGAAGAATGCAGGTTATTTAAAATTTCCTGGCCATAGCTGACAAAAGAAGTGACATCATTAATGGATAATATTATATCTACTCTCGGTTTAGGAAAGAGGTTTTTTTTTTTCCTTTTTAAGGTAAAACTACTGATTTCTCACACAGTAAAATACACTAGGGTTTGGGATGTGGTTCCGTGGTCAGGCTCTTGCCTAGCATGCAAAAGGCCCTGTGTTTGATACCTAGCACTGCAAAATAATGATAATAATAATATTATAGATGTCTACACTACAAGAAATGACTACTATATAAAATGTGAAAAATAAGCTAGGTGTGGTGGCCCAAGCCTATAATCCCAACCCTTGGGAGGCTGAGGCAGTAGCATCACTGTGAGTTCAAGGCCAGTCTGGGCTACATAGTGAGTTCAAGGCCAGCCTTAACTACACATAGAGACCCTGTCTCAAAAAAGAAAAGAAAACGAAAGTATTTATAATAAGTAACATTTCTTGAACACTTGCTACATGCTGTGCACTTATATGTATTAGTAATTTAATTCTCACTGTCTGGGGTCAATCCAGATATTTGGGCTTGGGGGTCTACTCTTAGAAGTGCTACAAATTCTGGTTCTGCCATTAAGTAGTCTGGTGACAAATAAGGTCACTTGACTTTTTTGTCTCAGTTTCCTCATGGATACAGATGGGATAATAGTATCTTCCTCATAGCAGTGTTGGTTATTAAATGAATTAAATGCATGTATGTTTCTTAGAACCCTGCCTAGCCTATGGTATGTGGTGTACTAAAGTTAACTGTTATTTTAATTTCTATATTATTTTAAAAGACCTTTTATAGCACATAATTTTGGTACATCACGTTTGGGTATTTTCCTGTACTACTTATGTATGTATATTTTGCTCTAAAATATATTTATACAAGTTAGGCACGGTGGTACACTCCTGTAATCCTAGCACTCTGGGAGGCTGAGCCAGGAAGATTGCAAATTTTAGCCCAGCCTAGGCAATTTAGTGACTTAGTAAGATATTGTTTTAAAAAATAAAAGGGTTTGGATGTAGCTCAGTGCAAAGGCCCTGGGTTCAATCCCTGTACAACAAAATGTGTGTATGTATGTATTTATACATGTGTATAAATATTTTATATAAAATATATGTGCCTGTATCAAATAAATGTTTATTTATAAAACTTTTATATATATAATAAGCAATACATATTTTTTGGTTTGTAGTTTTGTTTTTTGGGTTTTTTTTGGTACTGGGAATTGAACTCGGGACCTTGTGCTTGCGAGGCAGGCAGCAGAACCACTGAGCTAAATCCCCGGCCCAACAATACATATTTTTAAAAGTACAATTTAAGTCATACAATAATATATCAAATGGGGAAGAAAATAGATTACAAAATTGTGCCATGAAGACTTTTCCATATTGTTAAGTGTTTTATTTTTTTTTAGTTAAAAAAAAAACTTTTTTGTTTGTTTTTTTGAGACAGGGTCTGGCTATGTAGTCCAGGCTAGCCTCGAACTTGCAATCCTCCTTCCTCAACCTCCTGATTGCTGGGATTACAGGTGTGCATCAGCACACTTTGCTCTAGGAACCTTTATTTTTAGTCACTCACTATTCTGAGTAATACCACACTGAAAAAATAGTTTATAATGAATTTGTGTACATCTGGTTATATCATATATTATATTATATCATATATGTGATATATGATATAATACATATAATTATACATGTTATATCATATCTGATTATATCATATTATATCATATCATATATCAGCACAGAGTAACATCCATCTGTTACATGTTGGATCTAAAAGCACTATGCCCATTTCTGATAACTCATTCCAAGTGGTAAAAGGGTGCTGGTCAATCAGTGATTCATTAGAGTTCCGTCAGGAGCCCCAACTCTGCCAGCCCGCTCCTATCATATGATGAATTTTAAGGAGTAAGTTCCTGGATTACACTGTTTCAGCACATTACTGAAGAAGGGCTTTTGGTACATTACTGCCATGTCATTCCAAAAGGTCAGCCCAGTGTACTGTCCCAGTCAGGTGATGAAAGTGTTTGTGACTTTGCCCCCTCATCCACAGCAGATGCTCCATCTTGGGGTGAGGGTTCTAGAAGCACTTTTACCATTCTCTGAGCATCTCTTTGCTTTGCCCTCTCCCATTCTCATGAGGAAGCCTGCAGTGATGTGTGCTGGTGGAGGGGTAAATGGGATGGCCGGGTGGTCTGACCAAACAGACTTGCTGTGGGAAGTCACCAGTGAGCCTGCTCTGTCCCTCTGGCACAGCCTCCCAGGGACCTCACAACAAGTCAGAGGGCGTCACCTGCCTTGGGCACCCTTAGAAGCCCAAGGATGGCTTTGTGGAGTGTGTGAGCTGGGCTTGTTGCCTAGAGAGAAGCTAGAACAGTGTTGTGGTGTGGCCTTCACACCAGCTCTCAGGAGGTTGGACCTGTTAAGCTGGGCTATTGCGTCAGAAGGATCTGTTACTACCCAGGCAGTGCCGCTGCAAATTGCTGTGGGTCCCCAGGATCCTCTTCCCTGTGAAGTCCTAGGGGAGAGACACCATTCAAAGCCAAGATGCTGTTTTGACTGTGCAGCTTTTCACTGTCTGTGATGTCAGTAACATCAGGTACAATCTGCTGTGACTGCTTTCCTGAACTATGGAGAACCCAGGAATGACAAGTTTAGGGCTATAGGTGTCATCACTGTTGAGTCACTTCCTTGTCACATGTTACTCAGTGGTCTCACAGGTCCCAGGCACAAAAAGGTTGCTGCATCTGTGTTTTAATTACTTTTCTTGTTGCTAGGACAAAATACCTAACACCGAGAGTTCAAAAAAGAAAGGTTTATTTCAGTTCACAGTTTGTAGAGGTTTCAGTCCATAGTTGGCTGGCTCTGAAGCAGGGCAGCATGGCAGAGAAGCATGACAGAGGACAAATAACTCATGGCAAAGCAGGTAGGAGACAGCAAAACAGCAAGCAGCAGTGGCAGCCGCCTTCTTTCTCTCCCTTTGTGTTCCATCCAGGCTGCAAGCCTATTGATTGATGCCGCCCATGTCCAAAGTGGGGCTTCCACTACTCACCCCCTTAATCCCAGTGTCACACCCTTAATTCACATTCACACACCCTAATCTAGCCCCTTTTAAAACTTCTCATCTACAGGGGCTGGGGATTTAGCTCAGTGGTTCTGCCGCCTGCCTCAAAAGCACAAGGTCCCGAGTTTGATCCCTGGTACCAAAAAAAAAAACTTCTCACCTATGACTGCATGTGTCTTTGGGGGGACATTTACATACAAGCTGTAACAATCTGTAAACTATGTTCCATAGTGGAAGAAGGTGGCTGGCCATCGTTCTTAGTCCATTCATGCTACTGTAACAAAATATCTTAAATTTATAAACTTAATTTATAGACCTGGGAGTTTATAAACAATAGAAAATTATTGCTCATGGTTCTGGAGGCTAGGAAGTCTAAGATCAAGGGCTAGCAGATTGGTGTCAGCTGAGGGCCCACTTCCTCACAGACAGCCGTCTTCTCACGTGGATGGGGTGGGGTCTCTCTCTCAGGCCTCTTTCACGCAGGCACTAATCCCATTCATGAGTCCTCCTGACATAATCACCTCCTGACATGCCACTGTACTGGAGATTAAATTTGAGTGCATAAAGTTTGGAGGGACATACTCAGACTGTAGCAGTCCCTACCAGTGATGGTAGGAGGAGTGTATGTGGGGGAGCAGAGTGATCAGAAATGTTATCTCTTAGTACTGGGACCCTGCCTGGGATCTCCTGTGTTAGCCTTCTTTATTTGGATTAATTTAGATGTTTAGATTAACAGTTTCCTAGTTCAGTGAATGGTTTGGAAGTGACAGTAGAATAAAGTAGTTGAGGCAAATGGAATTGATGCAGTAAGGTTTGAAAAGAGGTGAGCTTGGTTAGTTGGGCACAGACACTACTTGATTGAAGAAAAACGGGAGACAAAAGTCCCACAGGCTGAGGTCAAGTGTAAGTTGTCTCCAGGCTGAGGTAAATAGATGTGTGCAGTCAAGTTGCATTTTAGCTGGTTACATGGGTTTGGTATGTGTGTGGTGAAGCTCCACCTGAAATGCCTTCCCAAAGAGCTGGGTGTGGTGGAGCACACCTGTAATCCCAGCACTTGGGAAGCTGAGGCAGGAGGCTTGCAAGTTTGAGGCCAGCCTGAGCAACCTAGTGAGGCCAAGGCCAGCTTGGAGTGTGTAACAAAACCCTGTCTCAAAAAAACAAAAACAAATGAGCTTGCATATCACTTGTCTCACTAGATTCTTACCACTGTTCTCAAAGAATGACAGAGTTCGCTAGAATGCAGACTCTGGGGAAAAAACAGAGCCGAAGCCGTTCCTCTGATGTGGCCAAAGTGAGCAGGTGACTCAGTGTCAGTGCCTGGGTCCCCTGACTCTGACCGGTACCAAAATCAGTACAGCTCAGGGTAGTGACAGTTAGGTCAGCTTGTCCCAGATCTTCAGAGTGAGTCTTTACACTCGACTTCTCTTTCCACAGAAAGAGCAGCAGAAAGAGGCCCTCATTGTCTTCTTCAACAGAACAGCTGAAGCTAAAATCCCATGTGTCATGTAAGTAGTCACCAAGCATTGACCTGAATTTTCTCTCTTTTCCATCTTTAAAAAATAAAACAAAATGGTTATTAACTTAGTTTGCCAGAATGGCTTTACTGCTCTCTAAGAAGCAATCAGAGAATAGAATCATAGCTGCATTGAAAATAAGTTTCAGGCACCATGGTCTTTCCACCCACGAGACCTAAACTGCCTGTAACCAGAGCTGCTGCCAAGCTGTGCTTACAGCCCAGAGAGAGCTGGTCTGAACCCCAGGGGCTGGGAATGCTGCGACTTAACAGGAGGGTGGGCTAGACCCACACCTGAAAGGAGAGTTTCCATCTTGCTAGGAGAATTGTGACCACTTGCCTTTAGGGAAAACATTGGAGAGGCTGTTCTATGGGGTTACTCTAGTCTTTTCCAAAGACTGTGGGTTTCAGCTGTTACCTACCTAAATAAGCATACAAAGCTCAAAGTTTGTTTAGAAGATGTGGGTGAATGGCCACTGTCACATCTAGTTCTCTTTCTGCCTTATAAACTAAAGCTGAAGTGAACATTTCTATTCTTAGAATTATTCACTGACTTAGAAAAATCTAAATTGTCTGCCTTTCTTAAAGAAAGAAAAACCCACTCATGTTCAGGTATCACTGCGGTTGAAACTTGAGGCAATTCTACTGACGTGCAGTTTGCCTGCCTGATTTTTTTATTGTTTAACATTCAGGGGAGGCTCTGGCAGGATAATGGTCCCAGTGATTAAATTACAATGAAGATGGATTTTGTGTGGGTTGAGTGTGCCAGACTGGCTGTGGGGACTAAGATGTGTGGAGAAATTGAGAAACACACAGCCTGCACCGCCCTCTCCCGCAGCCCCTGGATCCTGTAGCCCACCTCGGTCCCTCCTGACCCTTAACTGTGAGAAAGTCCCTGCCTCAGTCAAACCCACGCTCCCCCTGGGAAGCCTGCTGACTGTCGGCCAGCTCTCCTTCACCCTCTGGGCACTGCCCTTTTCATTTATGTTACTGTTAAGGGACTCATGAGCTCCAGATGTGGTGTTTATGGCCTGGAAAATTCTCTCTCAGTAAATTGCCACCACCAACACATTTCTCACGTGCTGCTGAGTGGCAGATGGCCAAGCATGAGCTCTGGCCCTGTCCCTCAGCCTGGACCTCTGCATCTCGGGGTCTGTGGGTCCCTCTTGTCTTCGGATGCTGGGCACATAGCTACCCATTTCCCTTAGAATTTTAAGTCTACCCATTTTCTTACCTCATAATAAACTTTGGCCATACCATACTTTTTCTAAATTCTATGATAAATGATGTAGTGCTTTATGGTTTCCAAGCAATTTTTACCTCTATTAACTCATTTCACATTCATAGCATCTTTGTGAATTCAGTAGAGTAAGTCACTTGGGCACCATTTTAAAAATGCAGTCACTGAATAAATCTCATAAAAATCTCTCTGAGTCACACATCTAGTTAAGGGAAAATTAGACTGTAAATCCCAAGAACCTCAATTTCCTCTATTAGCTGCCCTTCTTCGTTGCTGTTTGTTTTCATTTGAATGGGCATCTTTCAGTAGAACAGCCAAGGTTATTGTGTTAAGCATATATTTCCAGACTGGTAACTGAGGAACTTTTAGTGGGTAGAACAGTAAAGCACTATCAGATGTGAAGGAGAAAGAGGTGTTACAAAATTGGGGATGGAGGTTTTTATGAGCTCACCAGGTTAATTTTGTGGCCCTATGACTTTTGATGCTTTAGCAGTAAACTTTTTTACTTGTATCATGGTGAACTTTATGTCTCACAATAATTAGATTCTTTTAGTACAGTAGTTCATGAGTTGAACTCGAGTCTGTTACCTTGGTCAGTTGCAATGTTGTTTGAAAATATTTTTTAGAGGTTTAGAGGACAGTCCATTTCTCTTTCCAACACTTGCCTGTGACAGGAAGCTTTGTGATTTGTCCTTCTCTAAGGAAAGCTGTGTCTGGGGATGATGACCTCAGGCTGGGCAAGTGTGCCTGTATCTGAGGGAGCTCGCTTCCTCATGGCCATGAGCAGCACTTGTTTCTGCAGGCTTACCTCTTCTTTGGGGTTGTGAACCCTCTACAGCAGTGATGGCGAACCTTTTAGAGCTTTCGATGATATAAACAGCCCACTGCAGCACCTGCGCCAAAGGCTCGCCACCACTGCTATGCAGGGTGCTGATCCAGGAGGAAGCCAGCAAGGGTCTCCTGACTGGATGAATACTCCTTACCCTATACTCCAGGGAGTAGTTGTCTTCCTATAAGGCCCAGGATTTGAAGATAAGTTAGAAAATAGTAGATGGAGAACTAAATTAAAGGAAGACCAAGCAAACAAGATAACCCCCCACCATATTCCTTTGTCTTGAAGAAGAATTCAGTCACCACTGACTTGATTGCGGGCTCTGTTGTCTGAGATCTGAGTAGCAGGGCAGTGGAGAGCCTTCCCTGAATATCTGTAATATAATTATTTATATCTCAGTACCGAGTTTCCAGAAATTTGTGTGCTGTCGAGAATGCCTTGGGCCAGGGATTTAGCTCAGTGGTTTCGCAGCCTGCCTAGCAAGCTCAATGACCCGAGTTCAATCCCCGGTACCAAAAAAAAAAATGCCTTAACCCCCTACTTGGGTGTTTCAGGTCTACACAGACACTTCAGTTTTGAATTGCAGAGTGTAGTAATAGGAGCAGCTAAAGTGAAAACTGTTAATTATCTTCTGTGACCTCAGTTAATAAGAATGTTTCAGTAGCATGCAGAGTCACATAAAACATACTTCTATTTATTTGTGTATGTCAGATGACTAAAAAGTACAGAACTCTTTCTGTACATGGCAAAAGATAGCTTCCTCACAGCTCCTCAGTTTGCTTGTGTTCACATGACCTGGTGTGAGGGAAAAGGAGACAGGTCAGCTCTCAGAGAAGGGAGTGGATGGGCTGGGGGAGGGGGGAGACACTTTCAAGGAATCTGCCGCAAATGTTGGTCAGTTCTCAATAATTAACCTCAATTGGAAGAGTATATATTTAACCTATTTTGTTATCATTGTCAAATACAGTGAATATATCCTGGACCTCCTGGAAAGTGGAAGAGAGAAGTTTCTAGTGTTTGCACACCATAAGGTGGTTCTGGATGCAATTACCAAGGAACTGGAAAGAAAGGTAAGCTCCCTTTGAAATTCAACATAGAGTTCTGACTTTTATTGCTGTGTCAAGATGCTCTGAGCAGGTTTAGGTCAGGTGCAAGCAAAGATGTAAGGTTATAGTTTCCTGAAGCCTTCACTGAACCTCACTGAAGCCTTTGTAAAGAAGAGTTCTTGCTTGTAGAACCACAGTGGGGTCAGAAGATTTCCCCGGCTGTGTCACTTTAACTTCCTCTGTGCTCTGTACAGAGATCGCAGGAGTCTTGCTGTAGGAGCATCTCCCAGTGTCTTTCATTTTCCTGCATAGTTTCGAAAGTGGCCAGAGAGGGAATAGCAAAAACTGCTGGGGAGATAAGTATTTATGTGAATGTCTTCCTTTTTTCTTTTCTTTTTTTCCCCTTTCTAACTATCCAGGTGCCTTTATTATTTCCACATCACTATGTGCATACTCCATGCAGAGTTTTATGGCTCTCATCAAAGAGCAAAAATAGATTTTCTAAGGATGTTCATTAAAGCTAAACACATTGTAAGTGTTTTAGGTAAGCTTAGGACCATGATTTCCCTTTGTCTTCCTCCATTTTTTATACTTAGGTAATGTTTAAAGTCGCACTCTATTTAAAGTTTACTTTTATTTATTTATCCTTGCATCGTGGGGACCAAACCCAAAGCCTCAAACATGGTAGGCACATGTTCTACTGCTGTTTTATATCTCCCGCCCTTAAGGTTTATTCGTCAGTAATCAGATATTGAGGCCCCCTCAGTATTCTAATTTTATTTCCATTTCTTCGTCCCCAGTGATCATATCATTACCCTTAGGTTACTGTGTATCCTTCCCCTCCATATTGTCATACTTTACTCTGAAAGTCTATGTCCTTACAGAATATGCAGTCTCCTTTTGTATATATTATTTTAAAATTCCATAAATGGTAGCACAGTGTAAGTATCCTGCAATTTGCTATTTTGCTCAACATTGTTTTTGGTATTTTTCAATACAATAAATAATGTGTAGCTCATTCACTCTCGCTGCTTAATACTATCTCATTGGGTGAGTGTCACAGTTTATCAGCTATGTTGCAGTTTATCCATTCTCCAGCTGATGGACATTCAATTTTATTTAAAGTTTCTGCTATTGTGTGGGTATTTTTGAATATGTACCTAGGATTGTGTCTGCGTTTCTATATGCCTTGTGATGTCCAGGGACAATATTGATTGTATGATTGTTGGATAGACTTATCTTCAATTTGACTGTCCAGGGTGGTTATTCAAATTTGTGATCCCACCAGCAGTGTGTAAGAAGCACAGCTATGCCACATGCTCATTCACATTTGGTTTTATCTTTCATTTTACTTTTGTGAATCCAATGAAATGAAATTTCATTTCATTCTTGCTTTAACTTGCATTTCTGTGACTACTAGTAAAATACCTTTTTATCTAATTATTAGCCATTTTTGCTGTCTTCTCTGAGGATTTTGTTTTGTATTGTTTACCTGTTTTTCTTTTTTTTTTTTTTTTTGGTACCAGGGATCGAACTCGGGTCCTTGCACTTGAGCAACAGGTGGCGAAACCACTGAGCTAAATCCCCGGCCCCCTTTACCTGTTTTTCTGTGAGGCTTTTTCTTAATGATTTAGAAAAATTCTTTATAAATTCTGGCTGTTAATCACTTATAAATCATTTATTTTTTCACTTTAAGTTTCTGCCGAATAGGAGTTTAGCATTTTTATTTTCATTCTTTTTTTTTTTTTTAAACAGTGCTGGGGATTGAACCTAGGACCTTAACATTGAGTTACTTTCCCAGCCCCCTTTCCTTTTTTATTTTTTATTTTAAGACAGGGTTTTGATAAATCACTGTTACCCATGCGAGGTTCAAACTTGGGATCCTCCTGCCTCAGCCTCCCTGACTGCTGGGAGTACAGGAATTATGTTTTACGTTCATTACTTTTTTTCCTGATTGGTTTGTGCTTTTTGTGCTTGATTTAAGAAATCTTTTCCTTTGTAAAGTTATGAAGGTTTTCTCTTATATTTCTCTTGCATTTTTCATCTGAAAATTGTAGAGGTAGATTTTTAATCTACTTGGGTTTAATTTTTGCATGCAAAATGATGCAGAAAGTGGGCACATATAATTAAAGCCTGTAATCCCTGGGGAAAAACAAGAAACCAGAGATGATTGGAAAACTCTTAGAATGCATGAGTTTAGTAGGATAGTTGGGTTCCAAACAAATATATTAAAATAAATTCCTTTTTTCAAATATACTAGCCATAACTGATTAGTTCATGTAATGGGAGAAGATGAAGTTCACAACAAGATAAATAATCTCTCCCAAAATATTATGGAAACTAATGAGGATTTGGGAAAACTTCAGGCATGCTACTCTGGGAAAGGGGTAAAAAGTGTAAAAATGCCAGTCCTTCCCAAATTAATTTGTAAGTTTAATTCACTTCTAATAAAAGCTCCAACTGGATTTGTTTAAATGAAATCTTAATACTGTTATTGTAATGAACATCTCAAAAAATAAGCAGGAGAAATAGCTAAGGCAATGTTGAAAAAACGGAGAGGTATTGGAAAATTTGTCTCTCCAGATACTAATATCTGTTGTAAGCTGGCTGTGGTGGCACATGCTTGTAATCCCAGAACTCTGATAGGCTGACACGGGAAGATCACAAGTTCAAGTCCAGCCTGGACAATTTTTAGCAACATGGTGAGACCCTGTCTCAAAATAAAAAATCAGTAAAGGGTTGGGAATGTATCTCAGTGTGAAGGCCCTGGGTTCAGTCCCCAGTATCACAGTAAATTTTTCCTATCTTTTAATTAGTCATTGGTATTAACTTCTTTGATGAACTGTTCATACAGTTTGCCTATTTTTTTACTTCTGCCAGGAGTTAGTGGTATTTTCACATGTAATTGCCACTATTTGTATTTCATATAGGTTGCTATTATTTTGCCCAGCTTATTTCCTTATATTAATTTTTTTGTTTTCCAGTGCTCCTTTGTTTAGAAAATCTTAATTTTTCCAACTATAAAAATATTATAAATTCATTGCAAAAATCCAGAAAAACTAAAGAAGATAATGTAGATAACTTACAAATAATCAACATTAATTTTTTTTTTTTTTTGGTACTGGGAATCAAACCCAGGACCTTGCGGCACCACTAAGCTAAATCCTCGGCCCCCCAGCATTGATATTTTAATGTATTGAATCCAGGCTTTTTTTTTTCTCCACGTGACAATTTTTAAAAATTATTATACATATAGCTTTTTAATAGTAGATTATAGACATTTTCCCATACCAATAGATGCCAACCAGATACCAAGAACTTCAATTTTAGAGCTTCCTTGGATTCTTAGAGGGTCCAATAATCCCCCAAACATTAGGAATCACTGACTTGGTTGATCTTTTATGGTTATATGGACAATAATTTATTTCATGGGACATTTGTTCATGTACATTTAAGTTTTTAATTGTTCATATTATAAATAGCAAGACTAATATCTTTGTCCGTAGGTCATTCCGCAGTACGCTGATCATTTTCTTAGCATAAATTCCTAGCAGTGTAAAATTGAAAAAAAGTGCGTGTATATATCAAGATAATGCCACATTGTCCTGCAAAAATGTACCAAATGCACAAAACAACCATGACTTAAACACTGTGTATGTGTGTGACAGAGTGAATCCATATTTTTAGATAATAAAGCAATTTTTCCTTTATAATTGTTTTTATGCTTAGAAAGCTATTCCCCATCACTGGGTATGTGTTTATCAATCATTTGTTTTATAAACAGTGAGGTAAATGTGAGGTAAATCCCCTGCCTCAACTACCTAGCCAACCGTCTGAACTTTGTGTGTTGAATAAATTAAACTTGACTTGTGATGGTTCCTTGATTATATATTTGTTTTCATTCATACAGAAGGACTGCTCATTCTGTTCTGCCCATCAGGCCACCACCTCTTGAATCTGCATGATTCGGTTTTAATTACTAGTGCTTTGTACTCCAATCTTGCCTTGAACTCACTAGGTAGCCCAGCCTGGCCTCGAATTTAAGGTGATCCTCCTGCCTCAGCCTCCAGAGGGCTGAGATTACAGATGTGTGCCCCCACTCCCAGCTAAGACTTTTTATTTAAAAGATATGGCATACACATTGAGAGGAGAGACAGAGAAAAATAACTTGGTAGTACTACTAATATTTCTGTTTTCCTTATGGTGTTTGTCATTTTAAAAAATAAATAAGTACCTCTTAAGAGAAAACAGCTGAAGTAAATATGTTGTTAACATGAATTAACACAGCCTACCAGTTGACTGATGGGCATTTAAATCAGAGAAATGAAAATTATATTCACGCAAGAACCTGAACACAGGTGACCTGAGCAGTTTGTGATAGTCCCAAGTTGCAACAGACCATCAGGTGAGATGGATGTCCATCAGGTGAGAGGTGAGACTATGGTACATGTGCACCATGGAATACTACCCTACAGCAATAAAGAATACACTGCTGATGTAGGCAGCAGGGTGGGTGAATCTTCAGAGAATGATGCTGAGTAAATAAAATCCATCCCAAGGAAGTTGCATATTAAATGATTGCATTTATATAGCTTTCATGAAATGAGATATTGTAGAAGTGCAAGACACATTAGTGGCTGCCAGAAGTTAAAGACTGGGAAAAGGAAGGGTTCCAAAGGGCTGCAAAAGGATCCTTGTGATGTTGGAACTGTTTGGTATCTTGACTATGGAGGAGAGTATGTGAAAACCCAGATGAGTGATAAAATGTATAGAAAATACCCACATAATGGAATATTTGAAGATCAGTGGATTTTATGAAAGTCAGCCTCCTGGTCATGATATACTGTAGTTTTCCAGAATGTTTCCATGGAGTGAGACTGGCACCATGCACATATCTCTATTATGTCATACAGTGGTGTGTGAGGATACAATTGTCTCAGTACAATTTTGATTTAAGAAGAAGAGAGCCCTGAGAGCAGAGAGCTGAGCAGCATTGTGGCTTGTCCTTGGATCTGTGGTTGGTGCACCTTGCTCAACAGCCCACGTTGGTTTCCTTTGTCCCCACAGCACGTGCCCCACATCCGCATTGATGGTTCCACCCTGTCAGCAGACAGAGAGGCCCTGTGCCAGCAGTTCCAGCTGTCCGAGAGGCACTCGGTGGCAGTGCTATCCATCACCGCTGCCAACATGGGCCTCACTTTTTCCTCAGCTGACTTGGTGGTGTTTGCCGAGCTGTTTTGGAACCCAGGGGTAAGGAGCTCAGTAGACTGGATTCGCCCTGGGCATGCTCATGTTGGGGGGGAGGGGGGACTGAGGGGCCAGGGGCACTTGGGAAGGACTTGGTTCTGTGAGGTTTCCCTAAGGCCAGGTTCATTTTCTTCTGTCTTTCCATTCACCCGCATCACTCTGCTTATATTTTCACATGTTTTCACTTCCTTTAATCACTGCATGTCTGTTGGCTGCTAGGTCTTCACAGTGACTGGGAACATTATTGACTCCATTTTCGCAGTGGAAGAGCAGAGTTTGAAGAAGGAGTCTTAGGCTTCATCTGTCCTAGGAGGAAACTGGGAACAGAGGGTCTAAATGATGAGCCAGGACTGAAGCTGTACCCAGGGGATGCAGGCAGGAGCACCAGGTTGCAGCCCAGGCCTCAGGCTTTCTAGCCCAGGGCCCTTTTATCAACTATCTCTGTGAGCTGCTTTAGCCAAGAGGCCCTCATGCAGAATGACAATGCTGGGTGCTCCTTGAATGTCACTATGTGCCCCCACTATAATCAGTTGAAGGCAGCAGATAAAAGATATTTGTTTGAACTCATAAAATTTCTTCTAAACTTCAGAAAAAAATTACGTCCCCTTTGATATTCTGATGGGGTATAGCTGTTACCTGCCATACATCAGTGACTAGTCTAATAATGGGTAGACTTCAAGATTGGAATGGTCGCGAGCTGGGGATTTAGCTTAGTGGTGCCACCACCTGCCTGGAAAGCACAAGGGCCTGAGTTTGATTCCCGGTACCACAAAAAAAAAAAAAAAAGATTGGAATGGTCCATAATAAAAACAGTGCTGTCAATATTAGATGTGTATCATGGGGCTCACCACCATATGAAACACCACACCCCCTCAATCATGGGTGCGACATTTCGAGTATTTGGAAGGTAACTTTATTTCCCAGACACAAGAACAGAAATGTGCTAGGTTTCCATTATTTGCCTCTCAGCACAGAGCCTGATGGCAGATCCTCTGCATCCTCCCCACTCATAGCATCTCACACTGTTCAGCACCAGGGGGCCACTCACAGATGGCCTGCTGCAGATGCTGGATTCCCGAGCAAGGATATCCTTGGTTCTCTGCAGGTCTGAGACACAGTGAGATGCTTTGAGGAGGAAGGGTTGAGGTGGGACTTGGGGGGAAGAAGCCACCTGCTGTGGTGGCCTGGGCTGTCTAGGTCTTCACCTTACTGTCCTGACCCATGGACATGCAGGTGCTGATCCAAGCTGAGGACCGAGTGCACCGCATCGGACAGACAAGCTCCGTGGGCATTCACTACCTGGTGGCGAGAGGCACCGCTGATGACTACCTTTGGTAGGCCTGGCTGGGTGGTCTGGATGTGGAGCTGAGCAAGGATGGGCTTCCCCTTTTGCTGAGATCTTCCGGGATCCACACGGAGACCCATTTAATGCCCCTTGCTTTCATCATGTTTGGCCTCCGTCACTAGCATTCTCCAGGCTTGCAGGCTACAGGAGGCAATCTTTAGGAATAAGGGGAGGTGACTCCTTTCATGGTGTGGGTGTATTTTGCCCCCCATTATGCTCAGGTAAACATACACAAACCCAGTTAGGCGGAATGTCATGTGAATAAAAATCCCGGTGTGACAGTTTTGCATATGAGCACATATTTTGCTGTTCATGTGCCAAATTGGAGAATGCAAAGATGGGTTTTTTCTTTCCCCAGGCACACCTGGGGAAGAACTAATTAAGAGCTAGTTGTGATGAAACACCCTTTTTCCCATCATGAAGTCCCTTGCTAGAGTGGGGACAGCCTCCTTTGCCCTTTTATGATGCGTGGTACGATAGGCCACATCTTACAGGGCCACTGACACAGAGAAAGTTGCCAACCCTGGACCATCATCAGCACAGCTGGGATCACATTTCTACCATGGAATCTGTGTCTGTCAACTAAGCAAAAATTCCCGAAATGCTGTTTCCCCTTCCCAGTATTAAGTGTCTTGATTATCTCAGTAGTGTCCACTACTTGGCGTCATGATCAGCCTTATGACTTGGCCTGACCTTTGCAGTACACGTGGGTCACCTCCACTTACCTCTGTTCCCTGGGCAGCTTATGACATCACCAGGTTCAAAATTTTACTGTAATGAGACAGCATTTATTTCCCACACATCTTCCATTAGAATTTTGAACCTGCCATTATAAAGCCCTAAACTGGAGATTGGTTTCAATTAAGAGTGGCCAAATACTTCAGGATGGATGTTTGTGCCTTGAGAGATGCAAGGATGTGAAGCACTAAACATATCACAGTCCCATAGGAATGAGGAAGGTGGCCTCATTTTCATCAATCTGCTGTTTCTGCACCGATTATATTCATGCAGCTCATTTCTCCCCCACAGGCCTCTGATTCAAGAGAAGATTAAAGTTCTAGGGGAAGCCGGGCTTTCTGAGACCAATTTCTCAGAAATGACAGAAGCTACTAATTACCTCTACAAGGTAACACAGCACATGGCTTCTGCTTGGGGCGCAGAGGGGGGAATCAAGCTGTCTGCCGAGCCCTTGGGTCCTGAGTGGGAAGGTACGAATCACTCCAGGAACCTCCCCCAGCCCCAGTGCAATGGACTTGTGATCATTTTCATTCAACCCATGTGTGCATCTCTTTATGGGGAACAGTCATGTTAACTCCTGCTGCTCACATGCCCTGTAGTCTCAGAAACCTGCCTTCTAAATGCGCCTCTTCCATCAGGCCCTCAGAAACCGATGGAAAACTCCCTGTGTTGACTGTTGGATTGTTGAACTACCACGGAACTTGTCTCCAGTACAGAATGGGGAATATTAAAAATAGGGCAGTGCAGAAATAGGTAGTGCATACCTATAACCCCAGCTCCTTGGAGGCTGAGGCTGGAGGATCATACGTTCGGGCCAGCCTGAACAACTTAGTGAGACCTTGTCTCAAAATAAAAAGGACTGGGGATGTAGCTCAGGGCCTCTGGGTTCACTCTCCATTACCACAAGAAAGAAAGGGAGAAAATAGGACTTGTGCAAGGTCACAGAGCTCATGAACGCAGCTGAAGACAGACGTCTTCTCTGTCAGCCCAGCATTCCTTCTCTGACATCAGCCCCTCATTATCAAGTAGCGTAAGCGGCCAGTGAACATCTGTCCGTGTACAGGTGTGCTTTGTCAGAGGTGCTGAGGGGGCTGTTGGTCACCTCTGGAGAGGATAGCCCTGGGGCCGCCATGCCTGCCCTGGCTGCACACTCTGGCCCACTTGCTGTCATGGTCCCTTGCTCCTCCATTTCAGTGAGACGCCATCCAGCAAGGGGCTCTGAGACTTCCAAAGCCATGTCTGCTTTCTCCAGTTAGGTGGTGGACAGGGAAGGCGAAAGCTTGGGCGGAACTGCCTCCCGGAGGGTGACTTGTGGGGCAGCTGTTCCTAACCAGAGCGTGTGGGCAGCTCTGAGCCTCACGCCGGAAGGTGGCCTCAGTGTGGCTTATTAGGGTGCCAGGGCACCTTTTCTTCCTGTGGAATTGCTGAGCCTCGGAAATGGAGTTAAATCAGCAACATCCTGTAGGTGACTCTTAAGACCGAAAGTCTGAGGATTCTGTCATTCATTTACATTTACTTAGCAACTAAATCTTTTTTCTCTAATGTAATTATTGGGACAGTAAGAGTCAGAGATCAGGTTTTTTTCTTTCTTTCTTTTTCTTTTGTATTTGTATCTTTGTTTTCTTTTTTTTGATAGAGTGATTAGATTTTTAAATGTCAACTATAAATTATCCTTTTAGATAAAAAAGTAAACCAAAAAAAAGTAAGCCAAATTTAAAACAACCTTTTGTAGGCAGGGGGCTCTGGGCTGGAACCCAGGGCTTTAGCACTGAGCTACATCCCCAAGCCCTTTTTCTATTTTTAAACTTGAGGCAGGGTCTCACTAAGTCACTAAGTTGCTCAGGCTGGGCTCAAACTTGCTATCCTCCTGCCTCAGCCTCCCAGAGTACTAGGACAACAGGTACATACCACTATGGACAGTTTAAAACAGTCTTATTTTTAAGCTTTTGAAAGAATTCTAATTCACTTGAATGGTGAATATTCTAATAGAACATAGGTTCTTATATGTCCTTTGAGAAGGAAGAGCTTTATCTCTAAAGAATCCTCATTTGAACTCATTTTCTTATCCTCACCTTACCCTCAGTTACTCTGAATTATGAATTTCTGCCTAAAGTACAAGATAATGTAAATGAAACTTATCAATATTTATTGTGATTAATAACTATTCTTACTAAGATAGGACTAAAAATTTCATTAACAACTAGAAAATGAAAACGTTGCCCTCTTCACAGGAGACAAAAGCAAAAAAGGTTACGTCTTACTAAACCTTCCTTCTGAGAGGGGAAATGAAATACTAATCTGATCTTGGAACTTGCTTTGGTTAATTATGCATGCTCCAAGTTTGCTTATAGTCTGGCCACCATCGTAATCAAATGCACATTAACAGGTTTTCTCCTTGGAATGGCTGCTTTGCGAGGCGGCATTTCTTGACTGCACCTGTTCAGAAAGAGGCTGACGAGTGTATCCTTCAGAAGGACTCGTGGATAGTGTTTTGACCTTAGTGGTCTTTAATATCACTGGCAAAAGGCTGAGATCCTGAAAGGCCAGGAGATGTTGGGTGGAGATTAATGGACTAATTTGAAGTTCTTGCGCTACATGCTCCCAGTTATCAAGGAACCTTACTTTACCAGTGTGGGGGATTCTGTGAAGAAACAATGAAGAATAGTGGCCTTTCAGATTGAGACCTAATTATAGAAGCCCTGCAAAGCCAGGGAAGCAATTTTAGAAGTAGACACAGTGGAGTCCATTGACAGGACAGGGAAAATTGTGTTAAAGGATGGCCTGGGAGAAAATCAGGCAGAGTAAGACCTGGGGGCCAATGGTGATAAGAGAAGCCTGGGATAGAAGAGCTGAACCATTGCAGTTCCCTGTAGGTACCAAGTGATGTAGCCCAAGACAGGAGTGACTTAAGGGCTGGGCATGTAGATCAGTGGTAGAGCAGTTGCCTAACAGGTGTGTCACTTGATAGGAGAGAACAGGGGAAACACACTTGCATCAGCCTGGGATTCAGGATGTGTTGTGGTTTTGGGCGAGGCGGCTGAGAGAGCTGGAAGATGGGGGGATGAAGAGACCATTTTGATTTCAGATAGCTTAGTTTTATGGAGCTATGGGATGTTAGTGGAGATGTTGCAGATGTACCTCGAATAAAAGAGGTCAGGGTTGGGAATTTTTTTAAAAAAATTTTTATTAGTATATGTTTGTGACATACATAGTGATTATATTCAACTTGGGGGATTGAGAGATATACACACATTGCATCTTGATTATTTTTACACTCCCCTTTGCCCCTTTCCCACCCTCCCCTTTCTCTCCTACTGAAGATCCCTTTCCTGTCTCCTAGAGTCTGTCTTCCTGTTTCTTAACATGTCTTATTTTTCTCTTTAAATTATGTCGGTCATATTAAGAAAACATGATGTTTAACCTGTGACTTATTTCACATTATCATGGTCTCAGGTCCATCCATTTTCTTACAGATCACTCAGATGTATCCTTCTTTATGGCTGAGTAGTACTCCATTGTGTAGATATACCATATTTTCTTTATCCATTCATCTGCTGATAGACATGTAGGCTGCTTCCATGGTTTGGCTGTAGTGATTTGTGCTGCTATAAACATGGGTAAATGTATATTACTGTAATATGATGACTAGCTTTCTGGGGAAGGTTGGAAATTTAGAGTTAGGAGAGATCAGCAGAAGTGACAGTGAGCCTGTGAGTTGTCATGGGTGTCATTACTGTGCCTTGTTTTAACACTAGACCATTGTCAACAATGGATAGATGCAGTAGATGGGCGTTTTGGTAATTTGTAGCTTTGAGGTCATTAGAAACAGGAAGAGATATCTACTCTGAAAATAAGTTGCAGTCCATGGCTTGACACAGTCAGAGGTCAAATTATAGCTTAACCAATGCTTTAGTTTAGAAAGGCTTTAGATGCTATTTAAAAATTATTTAATTTATATATTTATAAATTTAAAAATTTTATAAATTTATGTATTTAATTTATAGCTTAACTAATGCTTTGGTTTAGAAAGGCTTTAGATGCTGTTTAAAAATTATTTAGATGCTGTTTAGAAAGGCTTTACGTGCTAATTCAGTACTGAAATGGTGATTTGGAAAGTTTGAAGGGAGCAAACATTTCCAGCATGAATTATAGTGTGAGAACTTCTGCTTTGTTGCTTTCACACATTTGTTTTCATTTCTAACCCAGTGAGCAGCAGAGAAGATGCTGAATGCTAAAGCAGGAAGCTATTAGTGGTTTACCAAGATGGTCTGTTTGTGTCATCGTGTAGCTCCCTGATGGCATAAAATGTACTCATTCTTACCTTAGAGCTTTCCCACTAGCCACAGTGGAGGAGTTCTGTGCTGGAGTTTGGATTCTTCCTTATCTTTTCTTTTCTTTCTCTGATGAAGGACCCAAAGCAGCAGATGATCTATGACCTATTCCAGAAGTCCTTTGAGGAAGATGGAACTGACATGGAGCTCCTAGAGGCAGCAGAGTCCTTTGACCCAGGAAGTGCTTCAGGAACCTCAGGAAGTAGTTCCTGTGACCTGGGAGACACATTGGATGAAAGCAGTTTGTCAGCCAGTCCACCAACGAAAAGAAGATTTGAATTTTTTGATAATTGGGACAGCTTTACCTCTCCCTTCTAAGAGGGGACAAATTTTTTTTTTAAATCACAGAATTTATTAAAATAAAGTAAGATATTTTGTTTATAAAAGCCTATGTTCCTCTTGTGGTGCAGCAGTACCTGTGTCTCCAAGTTCAGCAGGGAACTGCATTTTCTTTCCCTTGACTAGGTAGGAGCTTGCTCTGTGTCTGAACTAACCTTAGCTTTTCTGGCTTAGAGAGGGGATAGTGGCTTGTAATAACTCATAACCTTTAAATAATGAGGTGATTCTTACACTACCCCAACATCTAGATTTTAAAAATTTAATGACTGTAAGTATTTACAGAGCACCTAGTATATTCCAGGTACTGTCCTAGGTACTGGCAATAACTTGCTGAACAACAGTGACAAGAAACCTGTGCCTTTGCAGAGCTTATACAACAGGAGAAACAATAATTTTAAGTGTTCTCTTCCAGTAAAATTCTATTTATGGACAATAAAATTTGAATTTCTTTAATTTTCATGTGTCACAAGCCGTTCTTTCGATTTATTTAAAAAAATGTGAAATGTGAAAACTTCTTAGCTCACTGGGCACTGCACAGTGTCCACAGTGCGCCACCTGCTGGTGTGGAGCAGTGAGGTCTAATTGCAGAGTACTGCAGGCCACATATGTGATTGTAACTTTTCTAACAGAATGTTTTTTAAAGGAAAAATAAGAGAAAATTGATAATACATTTAACCCAGTATACTCAATATAATTTCAATTTCAACATATAAGTGTGTGTGTGCGTGTGCATACACACTACTACTGCTGGGGATTGAGCCCCGAGTCCCACAAGTGCTAAGCAGGTGCTATCCATTGACTTACATCCCCAGACCTTAGAAACAATTTTTTAGGGCTGGGGATTTAGCTCAGTGGTTTCGCCACCTGGTGTGCAAGTGCAAGGACCTGAGTTCGATCCCCGGTACCAAAAAAAACACCAAAAAACCAATTTTTTAAATGAAATATTTATATTTTTTTTATCAGGTCTTTGAGAGCCTATATACATATGACAGCATCTTTATTTGGACTACCCATGTTTCAGGGTCTCAGTAGCCATCTGGCCATTGGCTCCTTGTTGGCCACCTCAGCGTTAGAGTGATGAAGGGAGTCCAGTGTCATGAGAGGAAGGATAATATGTAATAACATTGAAGAGGTCAATGCCAGGTGAAACAGGATAGGTAACAGTAAGGAATGTGGGTTTAGCTTTGAGTAGGAAAAGAAGTACCTGAGTGATTTTGAGCAGAGGTCTGAGGCAATCTGATTATATTTTTCAAAAATATTTTACACCAGTTCGTGTGAAATACAGACCAGGAAGGATAAGCAGAGGGAACAATTAGGTGGGACGCTATTGAGTTCTTGCAGCCTCTGTGGGTTGATGCTGGGGTGTGGCTAAGTGTAGGTAGTGTAAAGGAGGTAAGAAATAATGAGATTTGGAGACACAGATATAGATACAGACTCTTTTTTTGAGACAGTCTCCCTGTGTAGTTCAGGCTTACCTTGAAGACCAAGCTGGCCTTGAACTCGCTGCGATCCTCCTGCTTCAGCCTCCTAAATGCTGGGATTACAGGCATCCCACCACCACTCCCGGCAGATTTGGGATATATTCTGAAGGGAGATGTGAGATTTGCAGATGGGTTGACCGTGGGGCATTTGAGGAAGAGAGGCTGCACAATACAGGTTTTTTGCTGGAGCAGGGCTGTAAGGAAAAGGAAGAGAAAGAGTGGATTGGAAGCCTGGTGAAATCAGGTTGGTAATGAATTTCAGCTGGTACAAAATCCAGTGGCAGACTCAGACACTCCACCCAGCTCATTAACAGAGACAATAAGTCTCCATCAGGGAGAAATCATTGGAATGATTTTAAGCTCAGGAGGGAGGAAGATTTTGGAATCACAGATCCTGAGAAAATTTCAGAAAGAAGGATTTCTTCCCTACCTGGTCCTTTCCTGTCCACAGCCTCTGAGACGAGTTACATCTCAGCTTGAGAAGTCTTAGCAAGTCTTCACTTGTGACCCGCAGACGGCTCCAGAGACACGTCTATCTACTGGCTGCTCATCAGCTTTGCTGCAGCTCTTCTGTGTGCTGCTCTGGATGTGGGTCTGGTTCTTTAAGTCTCCTAGGATCTCATTTCTATTACTAGTTTCTCCTTACTCCAGGGATGTGTTTAGAACTGTAGATCATTTTAAAGACATCCCTGTCAGTGGTGCTGAGGGTGATTCACTGACGCCTATTGCACAGAGCAGCCCTTGTCATTCAGCAAGGTGTCAGATCAGTGGTTGCCAACGGAAGGGCTTGTACTCGGGTGCTCATACCTGAAACCACTCTTGCCCTGTGGTCCTGGTAAGTATGGACCCTGGAACCTCAACCTAGGACCTCAGTTACAGCAGCTGGAGAAAAACTCTCTTTGAGATGTTTCTGAGGGCCTCCAAAGAAGTTTTTTATGCCATGTAGCCTGTGTATTTTAAGTTAGATCATTCCAAATGTACCTCTGAAACTTGTTAAGAGCCATCCAGCCATGTGAATGGGATTCAGTAAAAATTCCTTGGGCTTATTCAGCTAGAGAGTGAATATCTTCAGGGTTTAAAAAAAGGATTTCCACACTAACTCCTTTTCCTCATCTCACAGCTTAGTCCAGATTCACACAACAGTGTTTTCTGGAAGTGCCAATTAGAATGTGAAAACGTAGGCCCTCTCATCGCATTCCAGTCCCTGCCATTAGTTGTACCTTTAAAGGATGTAACTAAAAGTCTCTTTTGGTTCCATGGAGTTTTGTCTCTGCCTCTCCTCACCAGGGTCAGTGGCCCTGGTTGATTTCTGTCTCTAATGCTGTACCAGGACACCTCCAAGAGGAGCAAAGGCTCTTGTTTGTCTTAATCCACTTGTGCTAGAATTTATTATGGGTGGGTTTTTTTTTTCCTTTTTGGATTCCACTAAGCTTTCTCAACTGAAGGAGAAATACAGAGAAAGGTGCCATCTTGGTTTTTGCCCTGTCACACTTGTCTGTTGAAACGGTGCTGCTTTTTGAGGCTCTCTGCCCTTTTTTTGTGAAGGAGAGAGAAAGAGGTTTGACCTTTTCACTTCCCATCAAGTTCAGAACAATCAACATGAGAAGTGGCTTGGGAAGGTTTAGTAGAACGATCTTGACTTGTTAAGAGGTTGCCCATATTTTGTTTGAGTTTTGTGGTTTTCTGCGGGGTCTCAATGAAGGAAATGGAATCTGAATCATAGCAGAAAGCACTGAGAGTCTGTGAGTCACAGTTGATTGGATATTATGGCAGCCAACAGTTGCCTGACTTTGAAACATTCTCTGCCCACATTTTACCCCCTGTACTCCCATTCAACAGATTTTTTTTTAGTACATCTGTCTGTCTGTCTCTAACCTCTTTATGGGGGTGAAATATAAAAGAATTCATAAAACAATTTACAACTTAACCAAACATTATAAAATAAATGTCCATCTAACCATAACCCAAATAGTATAAAATAATAATAAAACTTTATTGTTTTGCCTTTAATGCCTAGATCTACAATAACCCAACTGGAGTTTATTTTCATACTTTGGATGACTTAAGATCAAGGTTAACTTTTCTCATATGGAGATACAGTTATTTCAGCAACACACTGAGAAGATTTTTCTTTCACCAGATGCTTTGCAGCACCTTTTTTTTCAATATTGCACATTAAGGTAAAAAGTAATCTGAAAGTGTACAATTTTAGGTAAAAAGAAGAATGCTGAGGAGAAAAATCCTATAATCTCTAGCGCCTAGCAATACTTCCTAGAGGATATATAAATAATTTTGGATGGAGTAATTTGCAACTTGTATCAAGCTCACCATACTGAAATGGCTTATTTCATATACTGTATTTGGCCATTGTTTTATATCTGAGTCTATCCCCTTGAAGAGTTACCTAAAAAAAAATAAAAAAGTTTCCTGATGGATGCATTGCCTGTGTAAATGACCCAGAAAATACCCATCAACAACAGCAACCAGAATGATTTGAAAGTGAATTTGAGGAGAGAAAGAAGATAGGGAAGAATATGTTTGCCTGATACCCTGATTCTTTGTGTTCAAGACTTGTGCTGGAGGCCTTGCCTCCTCTTGTTGAGCCAGCTCTGTCCTGTGGCCTCTGGCCTGCAGGGCTCTGAGCACTGCTGAGCAGGCCTTGGTCCATCTGCAGCCACTGGCTCGTCTGTGTAGAGCAGGTGCCAGAGATTCTGGAATAAAGCTTTTGTCTCTCCAGCAGAAGATGAATTGGGAATCATGCTTGTACTCCCAATTTCTTTCAAGAATAAGATGTTCAATATTCTCCAAGAGAACTGATTAGCTTAACAGCTAAATGAACTCCTCTCTGAAGGCGACTTTTAACTTAATTTTTTAAAAGTGAGAAATGAACTTTCAGTGCTCCAGAAGAACAAGGTAACTCAGAGATTTTTACGGAGACTTTTATGGAGACTCATTACAGAGATCATTCTCTACACTTGATGGTCCTCTAATGGGGACAGAGGTTTATTGGCCCATCAATAAGACAAATTCAGACTTTATGAGAGGCATACTTTTCTGAAGTCACTTAGAGCTGATTTTACGAGAATGCGATTTGTGCACCCTCTTGCTATTTAAAGAGGATTGTTCAGCTTTGACAAAACTGCTGTGAAAACAATTTCTTCCTATTACAGTGTCTCATTTTCAACTGCTCTGTGGCATTCTTCTTCATGTACTCCTCCTCCTCCTCTTCCTCTTCCTCCCCCCGGCCCCCAGTAAACTCGCAAACATGTTGCTCCGAATAAGCAGACTTAGGTTAGTTCCACCTTGGCTGCCCCAGCAGGAGGGTTGCTGTACGTACCCACCCACCCATACATTGGTATGGTACATTTGTTACAATGAATGAAACAGAAATGATGTATTATGATGAACTAAATTTCACTGTTTACTTAGATTTTAGTGTTTACCTGTCTCTTTTTTTTTCTGTTTCAGGATACCAAGGTACATTTAAATCATAGTGTCGTGTGGGGTTCCTCTTGGCTTTGGCAGCTCTGTGAGCTTTTTTTAGTTTTTTAAGATTTTGACAGTTTTGAGAAGTACTGGTTGAGTATTTTATAGGATGCCCCTCTGTTGGAATTTATCTGATATTTTTCTCATGACTAGACTGGGTTTGGAGAAGGAAGTTCATCACAAAGGTAAAGTACCATTTTCATCACATCATATCAAAGACACATACTGTCAACATGATTTATAACTATAGATGCTGACCTCCAGTCACCTGGCTGAGTAGTATTGGTGTCCTCTTTGGAAAGAGGCTGCTATGTAAAGCCCATAGTATCTACATAAATTATCTGGAATTCTTCTGCAAAAGAGATTTGCCTCTTCTCCCTCATTTACTTATTTAGTCAATCATGTATTTATGTCAGCTTGACTGCATGGATATTTATTTTACACTTTTATACTTTATTTTATACTTTTGGTTATAAATCAATACTAGTTTATTTTGTTGATCAAAAATTTCCAGCTTTAGTGTGATAAAAACAGCATTGTACTGCAAAAGAACAGACCTCAGGATCAGTGGAAGAGACTAGAAGATGCAGAAACAACTCCAGACACACTCATCCAGCTAATCTTTGACAAAGGAACCAAACACCTTCACTGGAAGAAAGATAGCTTTTTTAATAAATGATGATGGAAAAACTGGCTTTTCACATGCCAGAGATTGAAACTAGACCCATATCTTTCACCATGCACTAACCTAAAATTGAAGTGGATCAAAGATTTCAATATTAAAATAGAAACACTAAATCTGCTGGAAAAGAGAATAGGTAGAACGCTTGAGGAAATAGGAATAGGAAAAGACTTCATGAACAAAACCCAGCCTTCAAGGGAAATACTACAAAGAATCAACAACTGGGATCTCATCTTATTAAAAAGCTTTTGCACAGCAAGAGAAACTGCCAGCAGAGCGAGGAGATAACCCACAGCATGGGAAAGTTTTTTACCAGCTATTCATCAGACAAAGGACTCTTAACTAGAATATATAAAGAACTAAAAAAAAAAAACCAGAACCCCCCCCCAAATTTAAAGACCCAGTCCAAAAATGGGCATCTGAAATGAATAGACACTTGGCAGATGAAGAAGTAGAAACAGAAAATAAATATATAAAAAAAGTTCTACATCACTAGTCTTTCAAGAAATGCAAATTAAAACAACTCTGAGATTCTATCTCACTCTAGAAAGAATGGCTGTTACTAAGAAATCAACTAATAAATATTAGAGGGACTGTGGGGAAAAAGGAACCCTTCTCCACTGTTGGAGGGAGTGTAGACTAGTGCAACCACTGTGGAAATCAGTGTGGAGATTTCTCAAAAAACTGAAACTAGAGGTTCTATTTGACCCAGTTATTCCCCCTCTTGATATCTTCCTGAAAGAATTAAAAGCATCATACCACAGCAATATATGCACACATATGTTTATAGTGGCACCGTTTGTAATAACTAAATCTTGGAACAGCCCAAATGCCCATCAACTGATGCATGGATAAAGAAGATGTGGGTTTTTTTTAATAGTGTTGTATTATTACTCTGCCATAAAGAAGGATGAGCTTCAGAAATGTATAGCTAAATGGATGGACCTTGAGACCATACTCTTAAATGAAATAAATTGGACACACATGTTTAACTATCACATTGTTTCTCTGGTGTGAGAAAATGACAGTGGAAATAAGGACCAAAATGTATAACAGATATTGGGAGATGGAAGAAAATGTTCAAATGGGAAGGGGAACAAGGGAAAGAAGGAAGGAAAGGACAAGAAAAAAGTGAAAATAGAAGGAAAAACTGGGAACAAAGCTTTTGTACATAGGGAGAGGAGAGGGGCATGGAGAAAAAAGGGGCAGGATGTACCATGCACAGGTGCAAATTCCCTATGATGAGTGGTAACATTATGGTATGCCTAAAATGTACCAATAAATGTTGTGCTTTAAAAAATTTCCAGCTTTGACCACTGGGAGGTCTTTCAGTTGGCTTCCATGTCTCCTTGATATTTCCCCATCAATGTAGTGTTTTCTATGTTTCTGAACATTTCCTTACTTTCTGGCACTTCAAGATGCTCAGGCTTATTTGCATATTTCCTGCCACAGTCCTAGACTCAGCCATTTCTCCAAGGAGTTCTGGTTCCTTTTATTGGTGTTCTGGTGCCACTGGGACTGCTGGCATTGTTTTGAAATGGTAATTTCTTCAGATTATAAAAGAAATACAAGTTCACTATAAAATAATTAGAAGTTGCAGAAATATATATATAGACAAAAATCAATTTAACTATTTCTACTATGTGTTACCATAAAAAGTAGACTCCTCTTCCTCTTCCCTGGATTTCCACAGCCAGGGATGAGTAACACAATGGGAAGTGGGGGTTAAAAATAGAACTGCTTTTGATCCATTAAAATGTCTAAGATGGCGATAATGTTTGTTTGTTTGTTTTGGTACCGGGGGTCAAACTCAGGTCCTTCTGCTTGTGAGGCAGGTAGCAGAACCACTGAGCTAAATCCCTGGCCCAAGATGGTGATAATGTGATTGTATGGTCAGTCATTGCCCTAACAATACACAAAATCTGGAAGCTCTTCCTGGAACCACAGAAGATAGAAAGTGAGTGGGAACTTGGAGGTCATTTAGTCTAACACCCCCCAGTAAATAAAGATACTGGTTGCTGGGAAGTTGGGGAGAGGGTTCTCTAAGAAAGGACTGTGGCTCACCCAAAGTGATACCACAAGGTAGTCATAGAGCCAGCCCTGGTCCAAGTGCCTGGGACCTGATTCCAAGTCAAGTACTTTATCTACTTTGCTCTTTTAGTGTAATAACTTGATTTAGTACACACCAGCAATTAAGAGAACTGACTTTGGGGCCAGGCAGATCTACACTTTAGTTCTAGTCCTATCACCTCTGTGTGACATGGAGCCAGATTCTTAACTTCTCTGAGCCTTATATTCTTCATCTGGAATAGTAATAGTTTCAGCTGTACAGTGTTTATTATTTTGCAGGCACTGCAGCAAGTACTTTCCATGTATTTAATTCATTAACTCTTCAGTGTAGGTATTATTATCCAGACTGTAGTTGAGGAAACTGACCCACAGAAAAGTAAAATAACTCATCAGGAGTCCTATAGATAGTAAGTAGCAGGGCCCTGCTTTGAAGTCAGACAATCTGATTACAGAGCCCATGTTCCTAACCATTACATAAGAATTCCTCTCTTCCAGCACCCAGAAGGAAGCTCCCCCACTGGCATCCCAAGCTCCTAGGGCAAAGAAGGTGAGCTATGCAGGTGCCAGAAGCACCCACTCCTCCCCCCCCCGCCCTGCCCCTGCCCCTGCCCCGTGGAAATGAGAAGACATGTAAATAAGCCTCAAAAACAGACTTCCGGGTCACCTACAGCAACCCTAAAGGGAAAAGAGATGGAAAAATCTGATATTCAACCACCTGGACTCTCTGAACTGGCAACAAAAGAGGATCTGGGAAAAATGAAATCAGAAATAAT
>NW_004624823.1:8584708-8623289 GCF_000247695.1 Heterocephalus glaber | reverse complement strand
CCTCACTTATCTGTATGTCAAGCTCTTTCCCCCTGCTTGGGAAGTTTTCTGCCATCATTTCTGTGAACAGTTTTTTTTTATGTCATCTGCATTCTCTCTTGTTTCTTCATTGACTCTGATCAGTCTTGTGTTATTATTCTTTGCATTGTCTGGCAGCTGCTGGATTGATTTCTCATGGTCCCTTACAATTTTAAAGCAGTTTTTCTTTTCCTAGTCACTAATTGCAGTCTTATCTTCTATATCTGAAATTCTGTCCTCATATCGGCTCATCTGGTATGTAGACTTTCAATGGACTTTTTAATCTCCTGGAAATCTGTTTGCATCTGTTTTATGGATTCCATTTGTTTCCTATGTTGGGATTCCATCATGTTCCTCAGCTCTTCTCTAGATTTATTAATCATATTTTGCACTATGGGCACAATCTCTGCTGTTATGTGAGAAATTATTTCTGATTTCATTTTTCCCAGATCCTCTTTTGTTGCCAGGGAGTCTAAATGGTTGAGTATCAGAGTGTTCCATCTCTTTCCCTTTGGGGTTGCTGTAGGTGATCTGGATGTCTGGTTTTAAGGCTTGTTTATGTGTCTTCTCATTTTGACAGGGGTGGGGGTGAGGTGGGTGTGCTGTTGGTACCCATGAGGCTTACCTCCTCTGTGCTGGGAGCAGTGGTCCATGTGTGTCCCATTTATTTCACTTAAGAGTATGGTCTCAAGGTCCATCCATTTAGCTGTACATTTCTGAAGCTCATCTTTCTGTGTGGCAGAGTAATACAACATTATATTAAAAAAAACCCCACATCTTCTTTATCCATGCCTCAGTTGATGGGCATTTGGGCTGTTCCAAGATTTAGTTATTACCAACTGTGTCACTATAAACATATGTGTGCATATATTGCTGTGGTATGATGCTTTTAATTCTTTCAAGAAGATATCAAGAAGGGGAATACCTGGGTCAAATGAAACCTTTAGTTTCAGGTTTTTGAGAAATCTCCACACTGATTTCCACAGCAGTTGCACTAGTCTAACACTTCCTCCAACAATGGAGAAACGTTCCTTTTTCCCCACAGTCCCTCTAGTTTTTGTTAGTGGTTAATTTCTTGATAATAGCCATTCTTTCTAGAGTGAGGTGGAATCTCAGAGTTGTTTTAATTTGCTTTTCTTGAAAGACCAGTGTTATTGAACATTTTTTCATATATTTATTTTCTGTTTCTACTTCTTCATCTGCCAAGTGTCTGTTCATTTCAGATGCCCATTTTTGGATTATGTGTTTGAATTTGGGGAGGATCTGGCTTTTTTAAGTTTTTAATATATTTTAGATAGTAGTTCTTTGTCTGATGAATAACTGGTAAAACTTTTCCCATTCTGAGTTGTCTCTACTCTGTTGGCAGTTTCTCTTGCTGTGCAAAAGCTTTTTTTTTTTTTTTTTTTTTTTTTTTTTTTTTTTTTTTTTTTTTTTTTGGTACTGGGGATCAAACTGGGGACCTTGTGCTTGTGAGGCAGGTGGTGGAACCACTGAGCTAAATTCTCAGCCCTGCAAAAGCTTTTTAATAAGAGATCCCAGTTGTTGATTCCTTGTGATAGTTCCTGTGCAATCAGGGTTTTGTCCATAAAGTGTTTTCCTGTACCAATGTCTTATAGAGTCCTACCTATTCTCTCTTCTAGCAGATTTAGTGTTTCTCTTTTAATATTTAGATCTTTAATGCATTTCAATTTTAGGTTAGTGCATGGTGAAAGATATGGGTCTAGTTTCAATCTTTGGCCCATGGAAAGCCGGTTTTTCCAGTACCATTTATTAAAGAGTCTGTCTTCTAGTAAAGGTTCCTGGCTCCTTTGTCAATGATAAGGTGGCTGAGTATGCCTGGAGTTGTTTATGCATCTTCTAATCTATTCCATTGATCCTCAGGTCTGTGATTTTGCCAGTAGCATGCTGGTTTTTTTTTTTATCACAGTAGCTTTGTAGTATAATTTCAAGTCAGGGATTGTGATGTCCCCAGCCTTGCCTTGGTTGCCCAGAATTGCCTTTGCTATTCTAGGTCTCTTGTGGTTCCTAATGAATTTTAGGGTTCCTTTTTCTAATTCTGTGAGATATGCTCCTTGAATTTTGATTGGAATTTCATTAAATCTGTATAACAATTTTGGAAGTATGGTCATTTTGATTATATTGGTTCTTCCTACCCAGGATCAGGGGTATCTTTGCATTTTCTGATATCCTCTTTGATCTCCTTTTTCAGAGTTCTGTAGTTTTCAGAGTAGAGGTCTTTTACTTCCTTTGTTAGATTGATCCCTAGGTATTTCATTTTTTTTTGGATGCTACTGTGAAAGGTTGTTTCCTTAATTTCTGTCTCAGTGAGTTTGTTATTCATGTACAGGAAGGTGCTGATTTTTAAGTATTGACTTGGTACCCAGCTGTGCTACTGAATTTGGTTATTAAATCTAGAAGTCTTTTGGTGGAGCTTTTTGGGGACTTCTATGTAAAGTATTATATCATCTGCAAATATCATAATTTAAATTCTTTCTTTCCTATCCTTATTCCTTTTATTTCTTTCTCTTATCTAATTGCTCTGGCTAATGTTTCCAGAACTATATGGAATGAAAGTGGTGACAGTGGACATCCTTGTCTTCTTCCTGATTTTAGAGTGAAAGCTTTCAGGTTTTGTCCATTTAGTATAAAGTTGGCTGTTGGTTTATCATAGATGGCTTTTATCAGATTGAGATAAAGACCATCTATACCAATTTTCTGTAGGTTTTTTTTTTTTCGTGAATGGGTGTTGGACCTTATCATATGCTTTTTCTGCATCTATTGAAAGAATCATATGGTTTTTGTCCTTGGCTCTGTTTAAATGTAGTGTATTGCATTTATTGATTTGCATATGTTGAGCTATCCCTGCATCCTTGGGATGAATCCTACTTGGTCGTGTTGTATAATCTTGATTTGGTGCCTTCTGTTTGCTAGTATCTTACTGAGGACTTTTACATCTATGTTCATTAGGGAGATTGGCCTATAGTTCTCTTTTTTTGGTTGGTTCTTTCATTAGTTTTGGTATCAGGGTAATGCTTACTTCCTGGAATGAATTTGAAAGTATTGCTTCCATTTCAATTTCATTAACAAGTTTGAGAAGTAGTAGTATTAGGTGTTCTCTAACTTTCTTGTAGAATTCAGCAGTGAAGCCATCAGGGCCCGGGCTTTTCTTAGTTTATAGGTTTTTAATTACATCTTCAATTTCATTGAATGATATTGGTTTATTTAGAATTTTTATATCCTTTTGATTCGGCTTCATATGTAGGTAGGAATGTCCATTTCTTCTCTGTTTTCCATCTTATTAGAATACAGATTCTCAAAGTAGTTATTGATGATCTTCTGGATTTCTGCAGGATCTGTTGTGATTTCACCCTTTTCATTCCTAATTGCATGGATTTGAGTCTTCTTTTGTCAATAAGGGTTGGCTAAGTGGTTGCCAATTTTATTTAATCTTTCAGAGAACCAACTCTTTGATTCATTGATTCTTTGTATTGCTTTTTTAGTCTTCATTGCATTAATTTCTGCTCTGATTTTTATAATTTCCTCCCTCATATGAGATTTGGGCCTGACTTGCTCTTCTTTTTCTAGAAGCTTGAGGTTCAACATTAGGTTGTTTATTTGAGCTTGCTCTGTTTTCCTGATATATGAGTATTCATTACTATAAATTTCCCTTGTAGGAATGCTTTCATTGGATCCCATAAGTTCCAGTATGTTGTATTGTCATATCATTTAATTGCAGAAACTGTCTGATTTCTTCTTTAATTTCATCTGTGACCCATTGGTTGTTCAGAAGAGTGTTATTTAAATTCCATGTGTTTATGAAGTTCTTGTGGTTTCTTTTGCCATTGATTTCCAATGTCACTGCACTATGGTCTGATAATATGCATGGGATAATTTCAATTCCATTGCATTTACTTAAGCATATTCTATGTTGTCTGTTCTGGAGAAGGTCCCGTGTGCACCTGAGAAGAATATTTATTCTCATGTGGTGTGGAACACTCTGTAGACATCTACTAAGTCCATTTGTTCGAAAGCTTGGTTCATTTCTAATATTTCATTGTTGATTTTTTGTCTGGTTGATATATCTGTTTGTGACAGTGGGATGTTGAGGTCCCCCATTGCAGCTATATTAGTGCTTATTTGATTTTTCATGTCTGTTAATATTTGAGTGTGCTGCTATTTGGTGCATATATATTCATGATTGTTATCTCTTCTTGGATTCTTCCCTTTATAAGGCTGTAGTGACCTTTTTTAATCTCTTAATCAGTCTTGGCTTGAAATCTACTTTGTCTGCAAACAGAATAGCTACCCCTGCTTTTTTCTGGGTTTCTGTTGAATGGAGTATTTTTTTCTATCCTTTGATTTTAAGTCTATGAATTTCTTTTTTAATTAAATGTGTTTCTTGTATGCGGCATATTGTTGGATTTTGGTTCTTGATATATTCTGCCAGTCTGTTTCTTTTGATTGGCAAATTGAGACCATTAACATTGATGGTTATAGCTGATATGGATTGACTTATCCCTGACATGTTATTTTCCTGTTGTTGGCTACCTTCTTTCCTCTTTTATTTAATATCTTGTCTAGTGGATTCATTCTGTTGGGGTTTATGGAGTTGCAATCCTTGTTATATCTTTTTAGAATATCCTTCGGAACCCTTTGGAGTGCTGGTTTGTTGATCATGAATTTCTTCAGCTGATCTTTGTCCTATTTCTCCATCAATTTTGAAAGGTAGTTTTGTGGTGTGCATCAATCTGGTTTGGAGCTTGTTTTCCTTCAGGACTTGAAATACTTTACTCCAAGCTGTCCTTGACTTAAGGGTTTGTGTTGAGAAGACTGCTTCTCAGAAGTGATTCTGATGGGCTTTTCTTTATAAGTGATTTGTTTCTTTTCTCTAACAGCTTATAATACCTGTTCTTGTGTGGAATTTCTGCAATCTTGACTATTATATGCCTTGGGAAGGATTTTTTTTTTTTTATTATGGGCACTTGGAGTTCTATATGTCTCACTATTCTTTTTCCCTGTTTGGGAAGTTTTCTGCCATTACTTCTGTGAACAAGTTTTTTAAATGTCATTTGCACTATCTCCTGCTTTTTCATTGACTCCAGTGAATCAATATGTTTTTAGTTTTACATCATCTAGCAGCTGCTGGATTGATTTCTCATGGTTCCTTGCTATTTTTAAGAAATCTTTCTTTTCATGATTGCTAACTAGGATCCTGTCTTCTATATCTGATATTCTGTCCTCACATTGGCTCATTCTCCTGCATATACTTTTAATGTAGTTTTTAATCTCCTGGATATTTGTTTGAATCTGTTTCATGGATTCCATTTCTTTCCTATACTGGGTGTTCATGGTTTCCATTATTTTCCTGAGCTCCTGTATTTTTTTTTTAATCTGTATCTGCTCTAGAGTCACTAAGCATGTCTTTCATTCTGGTCACCATCTCTGTAGTTACCTGATAAATTATTTCTGCTTTGATTTTTTTCTAGAACCTTGTTCATCTGCTTTGTTCTGCTATTACCACTTCAGGGCTTCCAGGTGTGTGGGTTTTGCATTTTTCCACCTTATTGTCCCCTTACCTTTGGGGAACTGCAAGTCTGGGGCAGGTGTATCTCATTTAGGTGTCTTATTTTCTATTTGGTTAAAGTTTAATTCCTGTGTTGATACTTGTAAATTGTTTATGGTGAGAAGCTTTAATGCCAGTATTCTGAAACCTTAGGAAATCACTACTTCTCAGATTTGCTTTCCAGGTATAGCTGGCTTTTGGGTTTTCAGTCTGTTACAAGATCCTACCTGTTCAATTTATTGGGGATGAGAAGTTTCTGTCTACTTGGCCCAGCCACTGGATCTTTGGCACTGGCCTATTGTAGGCAACCCTGAGTCCCTGGCCCCACATTGGGGTGCCACCTGTAGCTGGCTTATCTGGCTGGCCTTGCTCTGGGACCTAGAACCACTGCTTTGTTCCTTCCTGACCTGGGGGGTGAACGAGGATGAATAATAAAGAGATACAGAGTCAGCTCAGCCTGTGGGCAGCCAGGGGCTTGTACCTCTAGCAGGTAGAGTAGCCCTAAGCCTTTTGCTCACCTCACTTTTATTCATCCAAACACAACCACAAGCAATCAAGTTAACACAAGATTCATCTGGTTTCCAGTATCCATTAGTACATTCTTTGGTAAACAACCTCAGCTGTCTTAACTTTTCCCTAATATGCGGTCATCCTTGAGTGCAGCCTTTGTCCTTTGTGCTCACAGAGGAGGCCAATTGGGCCTTAATTCTCCTCTGGTCCTTGACAGCCTATCGTGTTTTTTTTCCCCTGAAGACACTTAGGCACTCTGTCTTGATGTACCAGGAAGAACAATTGATTAGCACAATTATGCCACCTTGGTGAAAGTAGTATAATGAGCAATAACAATAGCATCCAATACAGCCTAGAAAATGACAAACTGTAACTATTAATTTGCCACCTTTAACCATATGAACTAGATTTGTGGTTATATAACAAAATCTCAAACGCATCAGAAAATTGTATGCAATATATAAACCCTTAATAAGGTGATTTTTACTCTTAGGGGAGAAGATTTAAGAGGGCTGGGGGGAAGACAGAGAGATAGAAGAGGAAGAGATTAGAATCAAGGCTGGAGGACCAAGCAAGACTGTACAGACTTTGGGAAACTGCTGAAGAAGATAGGAGGGAAAGAGGAAGAAACAAAAAGAACAGAACAGAACAATAACAACTACACCAGAAGCCATGTTCAAACAAAACAAATCAACAAGAACCAGAAAAGAAGAAAAAAGAGGAAAAAGAGAAAAAATATGTCCAATTCAAGGTGTGTCTCTGCTGTCACTTGATAAACAATGTGGGTAGACAGAGTCCAAAGGCAAATTGAGTAATCCCAGCAAGCCAGCCATAATTTTACATTGGGGTAGGCTTGCACCTTTAATTCCACTGAAATTTAGGCTGGTTTCTGCCTAAGAAGCTAGAACCTGGCTTTTTGAGCATGCAACAGTCCATGTGCTTCCTGCTGGCTTGAACTCAGCTCCTTGCTGGCTTGAACTTGGCACCTTCACCAAGACATGAGGAGACACTAGATGGAGTCGGCCTGTAGCTGTTCTGAGTTCCGAGCTCGGTTGGCCCCTCTCCAAGATGGCTACTGGCCAGTCACTCTCTCCTGGGCGATGTCTGAACCTGAATAACTCATGAGTCCCTGCAGTCCCCTGTGTCCACTGCTCTGTTCCACTGGTGGGTTTCTCTGTGGAGGTCTCTGGAGTTGCCAGTAGTCACAGTGCATCTGCAGGTTCGACCTGCTGTTCCCATGACATGAGTCTGGGCTCTGGGAGAAAGTGCTGCTTGTTATCTTCCTCCTCTTCATTGAAGTCTCTCTCTTTGCTCCCCCTATGGACTTCTGTTCTCATTTCAGATCCTTCCTGGGTTTCAGGGAGCCACTTTCCTCCTTTTTATCCTCACACCACTATATTTCCAGTGTCAGGACACCAAATCTTGGAGAGACTCTTTCTCTGCTGCTCACTACTCCACCATCTTCACAGAAGTATTGCTATAATAATTTTTCATGTATCATGTCTGGCACCCAAGGAAAATAAATCAAGAATACAAGGGGACAAGACAATTTCATTTGAAAACCAAGAGAAATAATAGACAACAGAAATAGACTCACAGAATATCCAAATAATGGAGTTATAAATATTGACTTAAAAATAACTACTTAATATGAATTGAGAGATAAAAGATGAGACTGAAAATTTCATTACAAAAAATTACAATTTTTTTTTTTGGTACTGGGGATTGAACTCAGGACCTTGTGCTTGCAAGGCAGGCAACAGAAACACTGAGCTAAATCCCCGGCCCACAATTCTTATTTTTTGTTTTAAAATCTTTTAAAATTGTACTTATTTATGGGTACAGTGTGATAATACACATACATATGTATAATGATCAAATTAGGCCAATTAGCATTTCCATTTCCTTCAACATTCCTTAGTGTTGAGCACTTTTCGGCACCTCTTTTGTAATTCCTTATAAAATATTTAATAAGCTTTTGTAAATTGATACTATAGAACACTAGTACTTATTCCTCCTATCTAAAAAATGGTTCTTGCATTAAAAAATTCAGTAACAAAATTAGAGTTCCATAGATGTATGTAGTAAATTAGATACAATTTAAGAAAGAATCAAACAGAAAAAAAAAGAATCTAACAGAATAGAAAAATAAATCAAAAGAAATCCAGAAAGAAGGCTGAGTGTGGTGGTGCATACCTATAATCCCAGCACTTGAGAGGCTGAGGCAGGAAGGTCACCAAGAGTTTGAAGACAGACTGGACCCTATCTCTAAATTAATCAATCCTAAAAGGAGCAAATAAAATGGGAAAGAACAAATAAGTGTAAGAGACAGAAACTACTGTGATGAATTCTAATACATGTGCAGTTGGAGTTCAAGAAAGAAAAAGGGAAAAGACTAAAATCAATGAAAAATATTGAGGCATGATTCAAGAATCTCTATCAGCCTTACATAAAATAAACACCAAGAACAACCTACACCAAAAAATGTCACAGTATTTCTGAATTACTAAAAAGAAATGCCTTGAGAGCTAATAAAGAAACAGAACAAAGACAAATAGTTGGCTTCTTGACCACAATAGGTTTATATCTTCAGAATGCCTGAAATTCTATGTTCAGTGGCCATGCCTTTAGAATATGAAATACAGTTTCCAAAAACGACAACATATGAGTTAGCTACAGTGATGCACACCTATAATCCCAAGACTTGGGAGGCCAAGGCTGAAGAGTCTTGAATTTGAGACTAGCCTGGGCTATACAGCAAGTTCAAATTTGACCTGGACTACACAGTGAGACTCTACTTCAAAAACAACAACAATAACCCACCAGCACCACTACAATTCCACCACTAGCATATTCTAAAGTTTTTCTTGGACTACACAGTGAAACCATGCCTCAAAACAACATCAACAACAACAACAACCCACTAACACCACCTTTAGCACGCCCACATAAATCACAAATAATTCATGGAAAACATATGAAGATTCAGGTAGGAATGAAATCCAGCAGAAGAGGGGAAATAAGTAAATGCAAGTTACTGTTGGCTTTGGAGGTAATTCTAAAATGTATTAAAACAACAGCATACAGATTGGGAAAGGGTAAATAGTGATAAAATGTTCTAAGATTTGTATGTTATTCAGGAAGAGACCAAATTACAAATCAAATATATGTTGTAATCCCTGATAATCATTAAAAGAATAGAAAATGTATAACTCAATACAGCAAAAGTAGAATTAAAAGAACTCAGAAGAGGGAGGAAAACTGGTGGGACAAGTAGCACAGAGTATTTTTTTTTTTTTGGTACCGGGGATCGAACTTGGGTCCTTGTGCAGCAGGCGGCGAAACCAGTGAGCTAAATCCCCAGCCCAACACAGAATATTATGGTGGATTAAACACATCTATGCACACATTATATGTACATTAATTTGTCCATAATATTATATATAAATAGACTAAATGTTTCAATTGAAAGATAAAGACAAACTGCATTACATACCCAATGTGTGAGAAGCAAAGACTTGAAGTATAAGGAATTGGATGTAACTAATAAAATACTAGGATACAGACACGAAAATCATATAGATACAGAAAAGTTGAAAGTAAAAGGAAGGAAATTGTGCCACATGTAAACAATGACCCATGGAAGGCTATATAATATCTGACAAAGAGGCCTTTAATGCAAAAATATTGCTAGAGACAGAGGGACATTTATATTGTTAAACATATGGAAAAAATGTGTTCACACTTTTTCAGCATTTCTGGGCCACTGATGAAGATACTAAACATTGGATAAATAGATACTGATGTCTCTGAAAATGTTCTTGAAGAGCAAGTTGAAGAACTTAAGAGGAACACTAGCTAGGGAAAATCAGGAACTGATAAAAATCTACAAGGCCAATGCCAATGAACAAGGCCACTCAGAAAGTTGGGATCGTTACACAATAGAAAACGTGAATTAGTTAAATTTTAAATCATAAATAATTCTATAAAGCCTTTAATTCTTAAAATGTCAAGAAATATTTCAGTTCTCAAAATGTCACAGTAATAGATACTAATCACTGCAAGAAAAAAAATAATGCCAAATTAAAACCAAACCCTTTGTGATTTGCTATTCCATTTTGTTCACTGAATTGGCATTAAACCTTGCTGTATGTTCACATGAGAAAGCAATAATTATTGCATGTATATCATATTTGCTTTTTGTTTATTGACTTTGGAAAACTACTTTCATAATGTGTCACATTATAATTGATGGTTCCTCAGGTTTTTGAAGACAAATGGTGCAGTTTGGCCCTGGAATCTAATGAATTTACATAAAACATTTGAGAACTTAATCTGTACATTAGGAAAGTACTTATTTCAGGTATTATAAATTCCTTCGAAGTGGAGAAATTTGACATGTATTGGCTGCAAGCATCATATATAACGCTAGGGGGTGATACAAGGTAAAGAAAGAAAGAACCTGCAGAGGAGAATCCAATAATGTATAAGATTTGGTCTTCAGTGCATAAAGGAAATGGTTAAGAGCTGTGTAAAACTGAAGTTTAGTGAGGGCAAACTTCTTTTTTAGAATTTAAACGATGTCCTAAGTGACCAAGAGGTTTAAGGTAAAGAAAAAAGACCAAAAGGAGTTAATAATTGTAGGCCTTCTGGAACAAATGCCTCCGACACATAAGTAAGATGATCTTGAGTGTATTTTCTAGGATCTTCCAGTTAGAAGAAAAAAATGTTAATCTAATATTTTATTTTGAAAATAATGTGAGAAGTTATTTTTATGAATTATGCAAGCAAAACTCTTCTGCAGGGATAATGCATCATTGTCATTGAATAAGATTTTTGTCTAGGAAGAAAATGTTTAAATGGGAAGAACAAGGGAGAGGAGAGGGGGAAAGGGAGGAAGGGAAAAGAAAAAAAGAAGAAAAAAATGGAAACAAAGTTTTTGTAAATGAGGGGAAGAGAGGTTGAAGGGAGGGGAGGGGATTGGGTAAAAAAAGAATCAAGATATGTACAGGTACAGATTCCCTGTGATGAATGTGATCATTATGTGTATGTGTGTGTGTGTGTGTGTGTATATATATATATTATATATATATATATATTATATATATATATATATATATATATAATATACCAGTAAAACTAAAGCCTTTGTCAAGTGTTTCTCAAATTAGAGTGTGTAGTCTCTAACCACACTGTCAGGATTGTCAAGATTTTTTTCCCCCTTTTAAAAAGATCAGCAGAGGAGGAAGGTTTTAGTACACTGTAATGAACACTGGACTTTGTGTTTGAGTAACTGAGGAATGAAGACATGAGCCAATGTGGGGAGGTAAGAGAGAACCTGGTGCCCCAAAAGTGGGTCAAAAGATTACACAGAAACAGAGACCAGAGATGGCACGCCTGGGCAGAGCCAACGGGATGCTCATGGGAGTGTGACTCAGAAGGGAGCCAGCAGGTGAGGAGCTTTGTTGTCAAATGGGAGCTCTGTGTGAGAGTGTGTGCATGTGTGCTGTGTGTGTGCATGTGCATACATATACACATTTGAAATGGTGTAATTTGTTAAAGTTAGAACAGTATTATAGGAGTGACATGTGAAGCTTTACTTCTCTTTCCTGATGTTCTTCTGAGTCTTTTATACCTCTCCTCCTTCCACCAAGCAACTATTAAGCCTTCAGTGTACTTCCCTGCTGTCATCTCTTGGTCATGATTAGCTTTGCAAAGGTTTTGCTAGGAATGCCACCTAACACATGCACTTTGCCATGGGCCAGGCTGTCTTCTAAGGGCTTAAGCTGTATCAGTTTGCTTAGTCCCCATCATAGCCCTGCACTGAGTAAGTATGGAAACATATTTTATAAGGCTCCTCATGACTCTGTCCCTGCAGTTCACCCCTCCTATTGTCATATCCTGTTTCCACTTTAAGCATCACCCACACTGAATTCAAACACTCTGTCCTTCACAATTATAGCTGGTGTTTATAGTCCTCTTTCTATTGTCAAGTCTTCTTTTCTCCTGTATTGTCTCCCCTTTTCTTTCTTTTATTTTTTTAAAAATAGGAAAAGAAACAGGTTCTGCAGAGTGAGTTTGGGCCAAGCAAAAGTAAGAAAAGAAGTACGCCCTACAGCATGAGGGAGGGCTACTATAAAGGGCACGACAGCCATCCCCTCTTCCTTAACACTGAACTGATGAGCAATGTGATTGTCTTTTAAGAAGCTTGGACAAGTTAGATGCTATGTCTAAGCATGCACACTTCAGAGAGGTTTAATAATGTGGAAAAAAATGAACTTTGGACCCAGAAGTTACATTATCCATCCAACTTCTCTGTCATTTACTAGCTTGAACAGCAGAAAATGTTTCTTCTCTTTTTACAGATAAGGCAGCTGAAGTGCAGAGTGGCACATGGTGAGGAATTTTGCCAATGGGAAGACCGATCTAGGCATATGACAAAGGCATAACATTAGAGAAAGAAGCCGAATACGGTGGTGCACACTTACAATCCCAGAACCTGGGAGGCTGAGTGAGGCAGGAAGACCTTGAGTTCAGTGTTAGCCTGGAGTCCACAGTGATACCTTGTCTCTTAAACAAAGGAAAAAGACAGAACAATAGAATGGAAAGGAAATGATGTTTCAAGAGATGATGTTAAAGTGCAAAGAAGATTCTACGCACTACCTAGGACTTATTCTCATTCTGTGCCTTGAACTAAGGAATATGGGCTTTATCTTTTGCATAAGGAGGATGCAGGCTGTGGACAGCAGAGGGAGCCCTTGATAAGTTTGTCCATTAAGGTACCCTCCGTATGGGTTCAGAAGAATGAGAAAGTGGCTTTTTTACTTGGTAATTCCTTCTTTTTTTCATACTGGGAATCGAACTCAGGACCTTGCACTTGCCAGGCAGGCGCTGTGCCACTGAGCTACATCCCTGGCCCTTTCCTTGGTGATTCCTGACCAAGAACTTAGTTCTCCCCACTCTTGTCATTTCCCAGTGCCCACGGACTGATTCCCTAGCAGCAGTGCCCAAGGCATGTTATCAGTGGTGCCTCTCCTCAGTGCCTACTGAGGTAGCTACTTTTTTCCTCTTCACAAAGCAAGCTGAGAAGGCCCTCAGCTGCATGACTGACTACAGATTCGTGACACCAGTGGTAAGGCAAGTCAGTATCCCACTTCTGAGGGCTCTAGGGTACCAAACTCATGTTTCCGTGCCCCACCTGTCTTTTACGGCCCTCTAATTTTATGGCCCCCCTGCAGATGCAAATGTGGTTAAAAGACACTCTCTTAGATCCTAGCTGTTTCCTTTCTGTGGGGACATTGTAGAAGCACAAAGCTTTCACTCAGAGGCAGTGCCCCACACCCAGCAGGCCTGTGAGAGAGAAACATGGGGGCTTTAACAATGACAGTACCCAGGGTAAAGCTGTGGGGACTTTAAAATCCCCCCATAATTCCATTCACCCTCCTGCTTCTCATAAACAACCGACATTAGTTCAATTCTATCTCCAAACCTTTACAAAAACAGCTTGAGAACCCTTCCCTGGCTCCCAACTCCCAGCCTTGCCCAGGCACATTAGGGCCGGCTTCTCCTGGAAGCAGAAGAGAGATGTGAACTCCATGCTGTAAGTGATGGTGGGTAAGGTGAGGCTATGCTTGGGGACCTCTGAAATGAAGGAACTTCCACTCTGTATCCTTACTTGCCATACAATAAAGCCTTCTGTCTTTTTTCCTTCTTCCTCTGGGACCCCCATTATGCAGCTCAGCATGAGACCAAGCCTTCAGGGGGTGCTCAGCAAAGACTTGGTGACAAGCTGATTGATGGATTCTCGCCTCTCCCTGCCTTCTCGCCTCCTCCTGCAGGCTCTGGCCCTGGTCCACTGTCCAGCTGCCCGAGGGGTCTGCTTTTCTTTGTTGAGTCAGCACCAATAAGTCAAGGCCAAGATCAGCTGGGGGCCTGGGGAAGGACTGCAGGAAACTGGGGAGGGCTTAAAGAAAGGCCTGGGAGGAGTCCCTGAATGGAGGGCACTGGGGTGCAGTCAGAGAGCCTTACCAGAGGATTTCAGTGGTAAAGCAAACTCTGACCTGTGGATGTCATTGGCCACTGCCTGTCAGTGGAATACTTTCTTGTAGAAAAACACAAGAGTTTACTGAAATCATACTGCTCAGGGCTCTAACAATTCCCAGTCTTCTCCCTGCAATGCTTCAACTCTCCTCTCTTAAGAGACACCAGAAGAACCAAATTTCTATGAATTGTGCCACTGGAAGACAAGAGAAGGCAGATGAGTGGAATTCTCAGATGCCCCAACAGCAATTCACCCATTTCTTTCTTGAGGATGTTGAAGATCAAAACAAAGTGGCTTTTGGCATTAGGTGGTATCCCACCCACAAGTTGCACACATGCGTAGTAGGGACAGAAGGACAACTGCGTATGGCTGGGAAGGGATCAGCCTTCCCAATAACACTCAGGGAGAGAGTGGATGGAAAAAGGTAAACCAACATTACTATGCTTGCAGATAGTCAGGCAAGACAGTCATGCCAGTGCTGTCTCCAGAAGCACAGACCACATGGCATCCTGGTGACATGTTGCTGAGGGTGTAGCTAGGCACGGTCTCATCAAATTCTCATTTTAAAGAGTGAAGTGACATGGCCACGGTTATACAATTAGATGGTGACAGAGCCTCATTCCTATGACATAAGGCAGCATGAAATCTGCACCAGGAGTGAGGGTGGGGGTGAGGGATGTTTTGGGCAAAGGTTTGAGGATGAGGGATTCATTACTGCCCTGGGGCTGGGAGATGCACTGGGGTCCTTGTTTGACATTTCTGTTCCTCGGAAGGAACCAGTCTCTCCTCAAGGAAGCTAGACTTTAAATCTTTTTTCATTTCCAAGAGATGGATCATCAAGAAAGAGGGAAATGGAGAATGAAAATGTCCCCTCAAAAAATATGTTGGGTTTCTGAGAGAAGAAGGGAGCTGGCACGGAAGGCTGCGGAGGGTCTGTCTGCTGTGATAGCGTAGGGAGGTCTCTGGGCTCTGTGATGCTGTGCTCCTTTCTCGGGGCTGAGGGGGCCTGCTGTGAGGATTAGTAGGAGAACATGGACAAAATCCCCTGGGATCCAAGGCTGCAAACCTGATTCTAGAGCCAAATGCTGAGGCCACATCTTGAGAGCCCAGGCTCCACCACTTCTCCAGTAAGTGATTTTCATTCCCTTAAGAAAATCTGGCAAGACTAGGAAGGCCTTTTGCTTGGGTGGCACATTTCTCACAAAGTGAGACAGCGACTTTGGAGGGGAGGGATGTAGCTGGAGTTGACCTCTTTACTCAGCAGGGAGGCACAGTCTTCTCTGTGGACCATGGCAGCCACTCCATTTTTCCAGGGCCTCCTTCCGAGGCAGTCAGAGTGTACCTCAGATGGGTTTCTTCATCCTGAAAGAGCAGTGCACTTGTGAAAGTGGGTCTTGTGTTCAGAATTGAAGACGTGGGTCGATTGTGACCACAAGGCAGCGTTGTCGTCTTAGCCTGTTCTAGGTAGATGAGGTCTTAGAGACACCTGGTGCAGCATGGCAGGCAAGAGACTGGGCTTTGGTGTCAGACCATTCTTCCAGCAATAATTCTCAGTATCTTCGATTATTCTTAGTCAAACTGTTTGTAGTATCCTTGCACATGTTTGCTAGCCTCTCCAAGCCTCTGTTTCCTTGTCTATAAAAAGATAATGATAATAAAATGTTGTTATAAAAATAAAATGAGGCAATTTTTCTAAAGTCTTAGCCTGACACATAAGCATTCAATTAATAGGTATTTTGATCATTATATTATTTTTATCACTTCACAGACATCAAAACTGAGGCCAACAAGGTTCAATGTTTCTAAAAATCACAAAGCCAACTTAGTTAGGTGTGAACTTTCTTTTTTCATTGATTAAATGTAAGGGGCCATGTAGGCATCTGGACATGATCTAGGAAAGGCCAGGTCATGTCCCAGTAATAACTCCCAAAAGTCTCTTTCTTGCCCACATTCTGTGTCCACTGTGGGTCAGCTGTGGGATCCATTATTATTACTGCTTTTGTTCCAGGATCTCAAAAGATGATACACAAAACTGACCTTTAGGAAGTGACTCAGATCACTTCTGCCTGCATTTCATGGCTAAAGAAAGCCACATGGCCATATGTGAGCTCAACAGTGTGGGTAAACACGATTTTTTCACAGGGAGGTAACCAGACACTGGTGAAATAGTACAATTATGATGTTCAGCTGCATAAGCAAAGATGGTCTCAATGTGAGTGATCTTCTGATGAACTAAGTGAACCACCAGCCCCAAGATGAGTATGAAGAACTAGAAGACCTTTCCACAGCAGTAAGAGGAGCATCTATTGATACTCACTCTTTGAAATAGCTTCTCAAAATCTCTAAGACGTAGGAAAGATCAAAATTTCTACTCTCTGAAAACCAACCTCACACATTGTGCAGCTAACCCTAGGATAACAAGGTCCTTGTACCAGAACATCATAGAGGGTGCACCTTCCCTCTCCCATTCTGGATGGCTTCCCACCTGTCCCATGCTATTCTATTTTCTTTGTGGCTCATGGAATGAACTCTGCTGATTTAGTGCTAACCCATAGTCTAGATCAGTGATGGTGAACCTTTTAGAGACCCAATGCCCAAACTGTAATCCCAAACCCACTTATTTATTGCAGATTGCCAACACTGCAATTAAACCTGAATACTGAGGTTTTAGTTTAGGGAAAAAAAAAAGCCTGTTATCTGATGCTTGGCTGCTGGAGTGACTTGGCTCATGTGCTGACAGAGGGGCTCTGTGGGCCCACTTTGGCATATGTGCCATAGGTTCGCCACCACTGTTCCAGATGGTGGAAACACGAAAGAGAAAGGAACATAGCTCTTGTCCTCAAGGAAGGAGGAAAACTTCCCTCTAGCAGGAGAAAACTAGCAGTTGTCAACAAATAGATGCCAGGTAAATGTTGGGGTGGTCTGGGAGGTGTGCAACTCACTAAATCTAGCCTAAGAGTATCAGAAAAATTTCATCTGGGAAAGCTGATGTTGCTGGAATTCGAGGGTGGACTTAAGCAGCTGGTTGAAGTTATGCAATGATACTAGGATAAAAAGTTACATCCTTTAAGAAGCAGGTATTCCTGGTGTTTCTTACTTATTGGCAAGCATCTCTTCTGAGTGTGGGGCACTGGCAATGCGCCAGGCACTTCAATGACACAGTTTGTGCCCTTTGGGACTTAACTAAGCTGACGCATAGGTTTTCAAGGAATAGGCTCTTCTTGAAGACCAGAGTGGATCCCAAAGAACAAATGAGTCTCCCAGGGAACTTGCCATCTTCTGGGAAGTGGATTTATGGGGTCACCCCAGATTCTGTAGATGTGGGACCCCAAAACTGGCATTTTAAATAAATGCCTATGATATTTTTACTAGACTCCAAGTTTGAGGGTTATGTGAAGAGTAATCAAAGGAAATGGGATGAGTGTATTGAACAAAGAAATACATTGGAGTAAAAAATATTTGTGTTGCCTATGAGTCAGGGCCAATGCCCTTTGTAGTGTGGTACAAAGGTTGGAGAACCTGGCATTTCTTTTTTAAGGTTGCTACTGAATTCACTTCAGAACCATTTCTCCAAGCCTGCTTTCTAATGCCAAAATGTCTTTTGTTTGTTTTAAAATTTGTATTGCCTTTCATCTCTTCCAATAAAAACAGTTTAATGGCAGAATCTAGTACCAACTTTGTGCAAAGCAGCCAATCAGGGGTAAAGGTGGTTAGTGAATGAGGAATAACGACATCTCTCTGTTTTCTTAGAATTCGCAAAGAACTTAGACTGTTCCATTTGATCTTCACTTAATACTAGGCGGTGAGGTCTTCTTATTTAGCCTCATTTTGCAGTTGAAGAAACAATGTGGCAACCCGTCCAAGGTCATTTAAAGTAACTAGTAAACTAGATGTTCTGAAAAATGATGAGTTTCTTTGGAAACTTAGTCTTTGGGGGCTATTGCACTGTCTCTAATGATCCCATGCAAACAGTTGAGACTTAACCTCTTTGTAAAAGCCCCATGTACCCCACCCCGATCACTTGATCCCTCTATTGGATCCTGCATGCCTTAACACTGCCAGATCAGCAACAATATGGTCCTGATAAGTGTGAGGGAGAAAAAGCAAAAAGAAGATCAAAGAAAAGGTCAGAAGCCAGAGGCCTTCTCCTCCCACTCCCTAAACTCAGTAGAGTGCCTGTAGCTCACTGGACCCATGTTGAGAAACTATAAAACAGTTTTATATGGCCTGTCATCCTCCTTAGCTTCCCATGATTTTCTTCCTCACCCTTTCTCAATGTCTAACTCTTAGCTCAATGGTCTCCTTTCTGTCCCAAAGGGACTGTGAAGTCTCTCACCATGAAAGAATCAAAGGGCTGATCTGTTACTCTGCCCAAGGCTATGGTTTTGCTTTGAGTACAAGACCAATTTTGGAGCTGCATAATGCAAAGGAACAGAAGATGAAAGGGCAAGTCTTGCCTGAAAAAGAATCACTGGTTCATCGTTGAGGGGATCTTTTAGTCTATTCAGGCAGTTATAACAAAATACCTTAAACTAGGCAGCTTATAAATAACGGAAATTTGTTTCTCACAGTTCTGGAAGCTGGAAATTCAAAATCAAGGCAGATTTAGTGCCTAATGAGGGCATGCTTTCTTGCTCATAGATGACATTTTCTCGTTGTGTCCTTACATGGTGGAAGGGACTAGCTCTCTAGGGTCCCTTTTGTAAGGGTACTAATTTCATTCATATGAACCTTATCCTCATGACCTTATGGCCTCCCAAAGGCCCGCCTCCAGATATCTTTTGGGGGTACACTTTTAACATAAGAAGTTTGAAAGAACACAAATGTCCAGATCATGGTAGGAAGTATCCTAGAGAACTGTTGATTTCTGGTGAGAGGAAGAAAAGCCATAGGTATTACAAACTGTGCCGCCATAAACATGGGTGCACATATATCACTGTGGTAAGATTCTTTTAATTCTTTTGGGAAGATACCCAGCAGGGGAATACCTGGGTCAAATGGGACCTCTAAGCCTAGTTCTTTGAGGTATCTCCGTACTGACTTCCACAGTGGTTGCACTGGTCTGAACTCCCACCAGCAGTGGAGAAGGGTTCCTTTCTCCCCACACCCCCGCCAGCATTTGTTATTGGTTGATTTCTTGATAGCAGCCATTCTTTCTGGGGTGAGGTGGAATCTCAGTGTTGTTTTCATCTGCATCTCTCAAATAACCAGTGATGTTGAACATGTTTATAATGATGTTAAACTATGTTTATAGCGGCACAGTTCGTAATAGCTAAAGCTTGGAAACAACCCAAGTGCCCATCAACTGGAAACTGGATAAAGAAGATGTGTTTTTTTTTCATAAAATGGAGTACTACTCAGCCATAAAGAACCAGAAACTAGAGACATTTATAGCTAAATGTATGCATATTGAGGCCATCCTCCTAAGTGAAATAAATAGGACACACACGTGTAAATACAGAATAGTTTCTCTGGTGTGAGAAACTGAAAGTGTAAATAAGGATACACACAGATGAAATGGCCTAATAACATATTTCTCAGATTGTGTTTCCATCGCGTGTCATATGACTGTATCGAAATTTAAATTAGGGAGAAGCTTGGCTTATGTGGAGTCTGCTAGCTAACTGGAGTTTTTTTTCCAGACCACTATTTGTTCAGTGTTGGTTTTGGGGATCTTTCTGAAACAAATCATATCCTCTGGTGTCTTGTTGGTACTTGAGGTGTCTTTTAAAGTTATATGGAAAAATGTTTAAGTGCTTTTCAGTTTTGTTTTGGTTGAGTTCTACTGTATTTGAATATTATTGTAGTTTTTTCCCCTTGCATGGTTCTTCTTTGAATGGTTTTAATTTCTGTATGTGTGTGTGTTTGATAATAAAGTTATTTTTAAATAAAAAAAAAGAAAAGCCATAGGATCAAGGACTCTGGGGTATCTTTTTCTTTTTCTTTGTCATGTACTTTCTTTGCCAGGCTCTTTGTTGCGTTACCAGCAATAGGAGATGGGTTTGGTTTTAGAAAACTGGACTAGAATTCCAACCCACCAAATGCTTGCTGTGCTTTGACAAATCTCTCTGCCCCTGTTAGGGTCAGTTCCTCATTTGTTGAGTGGCATTACAAAGACTGCGCTGTCCACTCCATAGGGTGGCAGTGAGGCTCCAAGGAGATACGCAAAGCTAAGCTAGTGCTAGGTAGCTGCAGGGTGTGAAAGTCGCACAGGATGGTTGCACAGAGCCAGAACGGAAGCATGGGGTCCCTGAGGACAGGTGCAGGTGTCACTCTTTGTGAGTGACAAGCCTGGGTCCAGCTGCAGATTTCTATCTCATCCTGTGATGAGCATGAGCGAAGGTCACCAGTAACCCTGGTATAGCAACCAGAAGACAGCTAATAAGACCCAAGCCAACTTCTTGGGTTTTTCTGACTCTGTTTCTCCCTAGTTATGTGTGTCTGAGAAGATTAATGTTTCTCAAGCTGGGTTTCCCTGTCTGTACAATGAAGATAATAACAACCTCTATCTCAACGGGTTTATCCAGGAATTAATTGAAATGAAGTACTCAGCAAAATAGTAGCAGAGAAAGAGGCCCATGAAAGTTAGCGGTTAGTATTGTTATTATAGTTGATTGCATGGGCTAAGCTCATAGGGCCTGTGCTAGACTAGACAGATCTGATGGGCACAAGCTAGGCATTGAGCAAGACAGGAATTAAGTAGATATATGGATACAACCCATATTCATAATAATGCACTGACCTTTGTACACACCATGGACAGTTAGGTGCGCTCTGATTGGGTGGCTGTTTCCTGTGTACTCTCTGAGGTATAAGTGGAGAGGCGGTCACACAGCAGTGAATGTGCTTCCACATCCTGTGAAACCAATGGGATCAGACTTGGTATTTGCCTCACAGCCCACCCTCGTCCCTGGAGGAAAGAAGGAAAGACTATGACTGCACACTTTTCATACCTCCATCTGACTGTTTCCGGCCTTGACTCACATTCACAGCTCCAAACATCCCCAGCCCCAGCGGCCAATCTTCAGTGCAAATGAAAAAGAGGTTGCGGGAAGGCTGTTTGGACAAAGGTTGGGCACCAGTTCGTACACCCTTGCTTGTACCTTCAGTTTCTTTCCACTCATGTCTCAATTAGCTTTTATGAAGTTCCCTTTCCCCATTTGTTTCACGTCATAGAGATTCTCTCTGGGAATCTTGGAGAGGAGTTTTATGCAGGGCCTCTGTGATTTATGGAGTTGCTAGAAGGCTGATGGGAGGCACTGAAAAAGGGAGGAACAACCCCTTCCCTAGAGGGTAATTCTGTGAGCCGGTCCCAGGGTGGGGAAAGATCCCTTGGTCGCTTAAGTCCACGCATCACCAGTGTGGTGGATTAACTAATGGTCAACTTGGAATGCCCAGCTGAACTGAGTCAGCTTGGTCTGGGTGTGGAAGACCCATCTGAGGATTGTTGCCAATGGCATAAAAAGAGAATTGGAGAGGAAGATCATGTGCTGTTGATTTTCTTGGAGAAGCTTGCTGCAGCTGGTTTTCCTGATGCGAACTTGGCTGTTCTTGTCATCATTGTCATTAGAGCTTGGGGCCTTCCTGTCGATGGGAATGGCTGCTATCCTTGTCAGGGGAGCTCTGATCTTTGCCTTGGACATCACTTCCTGGCTCTGGTATAGATCTCTCAGTCTGGTGGCACAAGTCCTTCACCCTACCAGTGCAGGCTTTCTTTGTGGAGAACATTGCCTTGGGCTCTAGGCCTTCAGCTTGACTTGTGCAGGACATTGCCATGGGATCCAGGACCTCAGCTAGACTCTTCGGGTCTCAAGTGTGTGGACAGATCTCTTGTACTCCTCTGCATTTAACTTCTTGGGTGAATATTATAAAATAATCCTGTAAATGATGTGTCCTGTATGAAATCTATTCCCTTGCAAACCCTGACTACAACAACCAGCATCTATGTGGCTGGGGTGGGCAGGAGGCACCTTTTTGACAGTGCTAATGTGTGGGTGCAGGGTCACACATCTCCCTTTGCTGACATTGAAAAGGCTGCCTTGCTTTGGGAGGTGGTACGTGGAGGTTCCTGCCTCCATGGCCACGGTCACATTGCCTGTTTCTTAGGAGCTTTTCCAGGCTTTGCGAAACTTCTAAGCCAGGAAAAAGATGAAAAAAGAAAACTACAAAAGCAAAATTAATGTATTTTGAGTTAAAACTTCTCTTTATGTCTTCTTCATTAATTATTGAATTTGTCATTTAAAAATTTTCTATGAAAACTTTAATCTGAAGTTTTCATATTTTGTAGGAATCTCAAAAAGCAAATTCAAGATTTATAGGTCACTGGGCCAGGGATTTAGCTCAGTGGTTCTGCTGTCTGCCTTGCAAGCGAAAGGTCCCGAGTTCGAATTCTAGTACAAAAAAAAAAGATTTATAGGTGACCATAAATTAATTTTTACTTTTAGGGAGACAGAGTCTTGGTATGTTTCTCAGGCTGGTCTTGAACTCCTGAATCAAGTGATCCACCTGCCTCAGCCTCCTGAGTAGCTGGGACTACAAGCATGTCCCTCCATACCTGATCTCTTTTCTTCTTTTACCACTGTATTTTTGAATCCAAGGTTGAATGTATTTCATTTTATTTATACATAAGTGTTATGGGCTGAATGTGTGTAGCCCCCTCCATTCATATGCTGGAGTCCTAATTCCTACTATGACAATATTTGGAAATAAGAAGAGGAGTAGAAGTTAAATGAAGTCATAATGCTGGAGCCCTAACATAGTAAGGCTGGTGCCCTATGACAAGAGAAAGAGACACAGAAGATCTTTCTACCATGTGAGGACACAGTGAGAAGGTGGTTGTCCACAAGCCAGGAAGAATGTTTTCACCAAGAACTGAATTAGCCACGTATTAGTCAGTGTTCTCTAGAGAGACAAAATGAGCAGGAGATAGACAGATAGTAGGTAGATAGAGAGATAGGTTAGAGAGGATTTATTTTCGGGATCGTTGATGCCTTCAGGGAGACTGAGAAGTCCCACAACAGGCTGTCTGCAGGCCCTGTCCTGCTGGTAGCATGGCTTACTCCAAGTCCAAAGGCTTCAGAACCAGGGAAGCTATTGCTATAACTCTGAAAACCTGGGTGCCATGTGTAAGTCCTAGAATCTAAAGACCAGGGAGCCTGGAGTTCTGATGTCTATGAACAGGAGAATATTTGCATCCAATTTCAGAGAGAGAGAGAGACAGGAAGAGAGAGAGAGACAGGGAGAGAGAGAGAGAGAGAGAGAGAGAGAGAGAGAGAGAGAGAACTGCTTTTCCTCTTTTATTTTGGTTCTGTTTCCACCCACTGGGTGATGCCTGCCCATATTGAGGGTGAGTCTTCCCCATCTTCCCCATTCACCTCGCCAACTCACATGCCAGTCTCCTCTGGAAACACCCTCACGTGCATACCCTAAATAATGCTTTACCAGTTCTCCTGTATTCCTTAATTCAGTCAAGTTGACACTTAAAATTAACCATCACAGCCAGCACCTTCATTTTGAGCCTCCTAGCCTCCAGCCATGAGAAATAAATTTCTGTTGTTTAAATTACCCACCCTGAGCTGACTAATGCAATCAGCATCTCTGAAGTTAAACTGACAGAAATAAAACATGGAATCCCTGGATCAAAGGTATATGCCTTTACAAATTTGATAGGTCATGCCAAATATCCTTTTATCAGGGGTACCCACTTTTATTCCTGCCAGGCACCTACAATAGTGCATGTTTACCCACACCATCTCCACCAAACTTTTTTCAAACTTAAGTCCTTTTTCTGCAAACTGAGTTGAAAGCGATTGTTTTACACTATTTACCAAGGACATGTTCTTTTACTACTATAAATTAAAAACTAGCATATTTTTCCTAAGTAGAATGGTTCTGTCAAAATAAAAACAAAGAAAATAAAAAATGCTATTAAATGCTATGCTGGCTGCTGTTGCCTACAGAAGGGTCTGAGTCTAAGATCGTCCCTCTCTTGCTAAAGAGATGAGCACATTTAGAGAGATGTTAAAGATAGGCCCGCACTGAGGTTTGATGCAGGTAGACAGTGGTCTATGGGCCTCGCTGTAGACTACCCAGTCTCTTCCCCCATCAGAGCTGCAGCTGTGTAGTTGAGGCTGCACAGCTGAGCACTGCTTATCTGAAATGCTTAGGACCAGAAGTGTTTCTGATATTAAGTGAAATAAGTCAGACACACAAGCTTTAAAATTGCATTGTTTTTCTTATATGAAAAATTCCCCCAATACAAATAAAGAGCAAAATAAAAAATGAGTCAGAGGAAGTAGGGAGAGCTTTTGCAAACGGGAAGGGGACCAAGAATTGGAAGGAGCAGGGAGCATAGGGGATGAAAAAGAATGAAGATGTGCTCTGTACATGTACCAATGCTCCGTGATAAATGTAATCATTATGTACTACAAACATGGACTAATAAAAAAATTTTTGGGCCGGGGATTTAGCTCAGTGGTTCCAGTGCCTGCCTTGCAAGCGCAAGGTCCCGAGTTCGATCCCCAGTACAAAAAAAAAAAAAAAAAAAAATTTTAAAAAGGAGATCTCCAAAAAATAAAGTGTTTCTGATTTCACACTTTTGAACTTTGCTTTTTAAATACTTGCACATAGTCTATGAGGGGGTGTCACTGGGGATGGGGCCCAAGACGAGGCATGAAATTCACTTATGTTTCATAGATATCTTATTGCACACGTAGCTTGGAGGTAATTTTATAGAATATTTTTGGTGGACCTCTGTTTTGACAGCAACCTGTCATATGAAGTCAGGTATGGAATTTTCCACTAGTGGCATAATGTCAGCACTCAGTTTTAGATTTTGGAGAATTTCAGATTTTCAGATTAAGGATGCTTAGCCTGCTTAGGTAAATGAGCCAGGGAAAGCCTCCAGTTAGGTGGCTCCATACATGGCTGTCTCTTTGGGCACAAGGCAGGACCAAGTAAGGTCCCAAGACTCACATCTGGTGGCTTTGCCCTGTGATGAGAGGGCGCCTGTCCCCCGATTTCTCACAGGGAAGCAGGTTCAGATCCCAGAGTTTCTGACAAAATGCTTGTCAAAATGATTCTGACAAAATGCTTCTTGGGTCATTCCTTTTAGTTTACTTTTTCTTCTTTTTTTTTTTTGTACCGGAGATCGAACTTGGGTCCTTGTGCTTGCGTAGCAGGTGGTGAAACCACTGAGCTAAATCCCCGGCCCTTTAGTTTACTTTTTCATTGGTAGAGTTTATTATTTTTTTAAGAACAATTTTAGGTTTATAAAAAGTGGAGCAGGTATCACAGAAAGTTTTTGTGTACCTCTTATATATACACAGTGCTCCGTTACTAACATCATACGTTAATATACTATATTTGTTACAGTTAATGAGCCAGTATTGATTGGTACATTGCTATGGAATAAAGTCCATGTTTATTCAGATTTCCTTAACTTTTACCTATTTTTTTCTGTTCATGGGTTCTATCTGTTAGTAATTGTTATATGTACACAATTGAGCAAAGTACAAATAACTGGATTTCCGCCCTAGAAAAAAAAGCAATAAAATGTATTTCTCCTAGGCAGAGCTAGTGTCAAACTACCAAAGAACTCAGGTTATTTTTCTGGCATCAACTTTTTGTTTTCTTTTTGCATAACTGTCCCATCCAGGATGCTACATTACATTCCCTTGTCACTCTTCCTCAGACTCCCCTCAGCATTGACAGGTTCTCAGATTTTCCTTGTTTTGATAATTCTGAGGGTACATAGGAGAAACCAACTCAGTTTCTCCTGCCATGTGCCCATCACACAGATCCCTTCAGAGGTTCCCAATGAGTGGAGACTTCTTCCCACCAGCCAGTAAGCAGTCAGGCCTGAGGCAGACACCAGCTGGCCATCCTCCCATTCAGCTCAACTCTGACATGGTCCTGTCACATCCTACAGGGTGAGGGCTCCATCCGAAAGATTAGCCCTACTCACTTGGATGCCATTTGCAAGCCCCAGTGTGTGACTTGTACTTCTGACTGACAAGCTATGAATTGGGGTGCTCACAACCCCCACCCAGGATCAATTAATTTGCTTGAGTAGCTCACAGAACTCACATTTACTAGTTTATTACGAAGGATTCAAAGAGGAAAAGCTGCATAGGGTGAGGGCTCAGAGACATGGCATGGAGCTTCCATGTCCTCTCTGGGCACCCCACCTCCTAAGAAGCTCTCTGAACCACACCTTTTGGGTTTTTATGGCGCCTTCATTTACACCAGCATGACTGACACATGGAAAGCTCTGTAGAAATGTGATTCAATACAAGGGTCTGTCTGAAGGTAAAAGACTGAGTGAGAAAATCCAGTGAGGTCTGTTTGTTCTGATTCTTTTTGGTCTCTCTGTGCAGCATTCCTCTCCCTGGGGTATTGAGTGGGATCCTTTCTGAAATAGGGGTCTTACGACTTCCTGTTAGACACAGTAAGTCAGTCCTTACGACGACCTTTCAGGCAGAAAGGTAAGGGATGATCAGAGTTTGTATGACTTGCCTTGGGAAAGAGAAATTCTAAGTTCTGCAGCCTGCCTTGAAGAGGAAGTTATGAACCAAGACCCATAGAGAAAACCCCCAAAAATATATTTATCATAGTCTCACAGTGACCTTGACAGCTTTGAGAGCATTGTTCAGATGTTTTATTGGGTTCTCTTCTATTGGAATTTTTTTTTTTTGAGACAGGGTCTCCCTATGTAGTCCAGGCTGACCTTGAACTCATTATATAGCCCAGGCTGGCCTTGAACGCATGGTGATCCTCCTGCCTCAGCCTCCAAAGTGCTGGGATTACAGGTAAGCATCACCATACCTGGCTCTCTTTTGGAATTTGTCTAATGTTTTGTTTCATGAGTACATTGAGGTTTTGGGTTTAGGGAAAGAAGACCACAGAGGAAAAGTATCATTTTTATCATGCCGTAGCAGGAATATATACTTTCAAAATAATTGACCACTGTGGACATTGACCTTGATCAGCAGGCTGAGGTATTGTTGTCAGGTTTCTCCACTCTAGATTCACTTCCCCCCCTTTCCATGCTGTCCTCTTTGGAAAGATGCTGCTCTGTACAGCCCCCATTGAAGGAGAGGGGAGTTATGCTCCTTCTCCTGGAGGGCAGAGTATCCATATAAGTTACTTGGAATTCTTCTGCAAGAGACATTTACCTCTTCTCCATCATTCATTTATTCCATCATGTATTTATATCTGTGTAGATTCATGGATATTTAATTTATTCTTTGGGTTACAAATCAATACTCAAAATTTTCTGCTCTAGCTATTGGGAGATTTTCAGTTGGCTCCTTCTTGTGTTTTTTTTTGACATTCCCTCATCATTGTGGGTTGTTTTTAAAAAATTATTTTAATTTTGTATTTTTTGAGCACTTCCTTACTTTTTGGCATTACTAGATGTTTCAGGCTCATTGTGTATTTCTTGTCATACACCTTCTAGAATCAGACATTTCTCTAGGGATCCTTGTTCTTTTTTTATTGTACAATACTGTTAGTGTTTTAGTCACTTTCTTCATTGCTGAGACACAATGCCTGACACCCTCAAAGTAAGGGAGGAGAATTTTATTTTGGCTTACATGTCAGCCCAGGGTTGGCCAGCTCAAAAGAAGAAACAGCATGGCAGAGGGGAATACCATGCTCATGGCATGCTAGATATGAAGCCAAGGGGAAAAGGAAGGGGCTGGGAAGGGAGATAAATCCTTTCAATCCTCCCTACCCTACTGACCTACCTCTTCCAACCAGGCCCTACCTCCTAACAGGAAGTCAGCTATAAGCCCCCATGATCCAATCCCCTTCCAAAAGCGCCACCTGTAAGTGCATGAGGCTCTTGGGGGGCATCTAGATGTAAACCATAACAATTAGAAACCAAGATCTGAGTGCTAAGCATATTTTTTGCTACTAGGATGTCAAGCCACATTTCCTGGCATCTCTAAGGACACCCATATATCCAGTCTCCTTCACTCCCCGGTAATTCTCATGAAAATTAACTATGCCCTCGCTGTTTCCTCAAAAGGGCTTTTACTTTTTATTTTTCAAAAAATCTTTGCCTACATGTTATCTAAATCCTTCCATTCTTAAAGATTTCATCCTCCTTCTGCCACTGCCCCTGCCCTCAGCTTCCTCCTTGATGTCTGGGCCCCAAAACGCTCTGAAACTTGAATGCCTCCAAAGCATGACCTACTCTTAGAAAAAAAAAATTCCACATATCCCAAACAGGATGGAATGAGGAAGGGGATTTGTCTTCATCTTTCTTTGAAATTTAGGTTTGTGGTTTGAACCCATCTGGCCCAACTATTGAGTCCTATTAGGGTTCTGATGCAGCCACGTGGTTTGAGCTTTGTGAACTGGGGCCAGAGATAAACTGTGAATCCTGCACCCAAGCACAGCATCTGCGAAGCAGGCATAGAGTGAAGCAATGAAAGTAGGTAGTGTTTTGAGATCACTTTGTCAGCCTCTCTGCTATAGTTTCATAGATGGAAAAACCGAGACCCAAAGAAGAAAAAAAATTCACCCAGAGATATGTGACTCAGTAAAGAAAGAGATTTGATAGTGCTCTTTCCGCTGCTGTGTATGTTCTTAAATAAGGTTCTTTTCTCCCAAGACATTTATCTCAACAGCTATATTCTCACACAAGCACCCAACAACAGCCTGTAGAAGGCAAGCCCGTTTTTCAAAGATGCACAGTTTTTGGAATCAATGAGACCTGCGATGAAAGCCTAACTCTGGATTGAGGTTTAACTCAGTGGCAAGGCACTTGCCTAGTGATCCTCAACATAGAAAGAAAAAAACCTAGCCTGGCTCCATCTGTAACAGCCATTAGATCTCCAGGCAACCTCTCAGTGTTTCCTTATCTGTAAAATGGACCTAAGGCTGTCTGGGCCACAGGTGTGTCTTGTGGCTTAAGTCAATGCGTGGAAGTGAAGACATGCATGCCAAACCTATATCCATTGCTCAGCATTTGCTCAAGTGATCTGACTTTGCTGGGATCGTTCTGTAGCTTCTCATCTTACAGTTTAGATCATGAAACAAATAGGAAGCTCTTCCCTTATTTTGACTAGTTTTGTATCTTTGTAAACCTGGACACCCAGCGGGTGCTGAAAAGCTCTTGTTAGATGAAGCAATGCCACAAAGAGCAAGCTCTGCTCCCCCGCCCCGACACACACACATGGGCAGACAGTGGAGGAGCCCAGGGTGTTGTTGCAGCCTCCCTGACGAGTGTGCAGGGAAGGAGGAGGCCTGCTCTGGGCAGGTTCGGGAGGCAGATGGCCCAGAACAGCTGTGCCAACCTCTCAGTTTACACCCAAGAGACTGAGGACTCCACGGGGATGGATGGTCAGAGCTAGGGCTCTGCCCATGGCCAGGGGGGAGGCTAGATACAGGATCGTGGGGCCTGGAGCCCCCATGCTTTCATCATTCCCAGCCTGCCCGCCCCCGCTTGGGGCCCGGGCACGTCCACAGCTGAACAAGATGTGGCAGGAAACCATGAATCAAGGGGGCAAAGGAATTCATGAAGCCGAGCTGGCTTCTGGGCCTAAATCCCTTTGCCTTTGCTTCCAGGCTTGCGCTGGCCTGTCGTTTCTGCCCTGCCTCTCAGAGGCTGATGGCTTCCCTCCATTCTGCCTTCTATATCCCGTTGGGCACTTGGTGACAGCTGGAACCAGGGCTGGCTAGGTATGCATAAAGAAAGTCAGGATCTCGGCACCAAGAGTTATTGCTGCAGCATGGGTGCCCTTTTTGTAGCACAACATTTATGGAAAACGAAGTTTCTCTGTGAAAGTCAGCATGACATAGATCATGGGCCAGCAAACTTTTGTGGAAAAGGTAGAGAGTACAGATTCTGGGCTTTGCGGGGCACACAGTCTCTTCTGCAAATGCTCCAACTCAGAACACCAAAGCAGCCTAGTGTTAGATAAGTGAGCAGATGTTGCTGTGTCCTAATAAAACTTTACGGGCACTAAAATTTGAGTTTCATATAATTTCTGCATGGCATAAAATGCTAATCTTTTCTTAATTACTTAAAAAGGTAAAACTCAGCTTGGGGGCCATACAAAAACAGGTCCAGAAAAATACAAGGCCCAGGCCAGACTGCAGCCTAGACTTGGGGGTCAGATAGGCCTGGACCCAAACCCCGGCTCCGCTACACACATGGCATCTGACCTTGGTGGGTGACTTTATCTCCCTGAGCATCAGTTTGCCTTTCCATATATGGGAATAATAATGTCTATCTCATAGGGTTTTAGTAAACATTAAACGAAGTAAAGAGTACAAAGAACCGCACAGGGCCTACGTAAGTCCTTGATAGGTGGAGGTAATTATTATTGCTTTTCTTAAACAAACCTTTGAGCACACTAGTCATGAGAGCAGAGAGTTATATTCCACTCTCCATTTCTACCTAGCACCTTCTGTTTGGAAAGGCAGTCACCACAGGCTTTTAATAAAGACTATAGACTATAGAAGCTCTTTGCTTCTAGCTCCCTTCAGTCTAACACACCCTTGTGGAGCACTGACTATGTACAGGCTCAGGTGCAGAAATGGAAAGATGACACTGTTCCTGCCAGCAGTTAAGTATCTCTTCAGGAGAGGAGGTAAATGCAAACGCAAACAAACATAAATCAAAACTGCACGTGGAATATGACCACCTAGGGAAGCAATCCTGTCTCCCAGTTTTTGAGTGTCAGCCCCTGTGTCAAATTCTTTCTGTACATGTGTTAATCTTATTTACATAAGCTCACAAGGAGGGAACTGTTACTATTCCCATTTGGTAAGTGGGGAAATGGACACTCAGAGATCATGAAGGTAGTGCCAAAGGTCACACCTGTGCGTGCAAAGGACAGAGATCCAGGCCTGGCTGATGCAGGAGCCAGAGTCTTACCTGCTGTCCTTTGTGAAAATCCATTCCTTGTGGAAATCCACTCTGGCCCTGGCTGGGGAAGCCTCCCCGGACCTCTCCAGGTGTTGATAGGGGCGAGAATGGGGATTCAGCTCAGGAACAGCGTTGGCGGGAATGTGGAATGTGCTGGGCGTGTTTGGGGAACAGTGAGTGGCCATTTGGCCTTGAGCAGGATGTGCTCCATACACCTGCCTGCTCTGGCCTAGACTTTCACATGTTAATTCAGGCAGGTGAAGGACAGGGGGCTGATGACTTCACCAGACTCACATAAGTGAGAACTTTCTTTTCAACAAAGTAAGAACTTCTTTTGAAACAATTTGCTGTGCAGGGCTGTGAACTCTTCAAATAGTGCTTTTATGTCCTTAATTCCTCCCTGGCTTCCAAATGTAGCTCTGAGAGGCACAGAGGTGTCATGGGAGCAGCACTGTGCATAGACGTGCCTTGTGTCCCAGCAGGTACTGCATGTCCCTTGCCTGGTCATTTCTCTCATCTCAGTTCTCTCGAATGTTGAATTAGGAGTTAGGTAAGCTCTGGGCCCTTTCCAGTCCCATCTTTCGAATTATAGAATTCTGAGCCTGTTTCTATAGGGAAGTAGCCTTCACCTCTAGTATAGCTTAGGTAAGACCATGGTGTAGCTGCATTAAATGATTAACTAATGTTCCTAAACATTGTAGGGACTGAGATTAACATTTCCATCCTTCATGTCACCAGTGCTGCTTAGATAACCTCTCGCTTTGTCCTGAAGCTCATGGGGATTCAGGTTCTTTGTTCATCCATCCACCAACACATGAACTTTTAATTAATTCATTCACATCTAACCTCTGGAACCAACCTGCTTTTGAACCTCAGCCCCATCGGCTTTGTGACCATGGGCAAATGATAGAACCTCTTTGTGCCTTAATTTTTGCCTCTGTAAAATGGGAGTAACATGAAGCTACCTTATAGGATAGTAATGATTAAATTACTTAATATATAGAAAGTGCTTTAAACCTCTCATGGCATGTAGTAAGCACAATATAAGTGCTATTATTGTTATTCGAAGCGTTTCTCATGTGCTTGGTGCTATGTTAAGAGCTTTCCTTATGTAGCACACTAATCTGCTCTACAGCCCTACAAGGGAGGCAGTACTGAGCCTGCTGTTTATACAAAGAAATTAAGGTTTGGAGAGTTTGCATGACTTGTCAGAGATGTGCCACTGCCTCCAAGGGCTGCAGATGACACATGAACAGGCCAGAAGGGACAGGGCCGGGACGAGCAGGCAGGTCACCTCCTGGCCCTGTCACTTAGGATCTCACATTAGTCTCACATTGCCTCCCCTGTAGTGTGTGGTTCTTGCTCAAACTCAGACTCCTGCCGACGTTTTGTCTTGAACTGCATAACCTGTCAACACATGAGAATCATTTGCAGTGACTGGGGAGCACTGTGATTTAGGAGCAGGGGAGGGATTCTCGGTGAGACCAGAAAACTGCCACTCCATGGTTCATTTTGGAGCTGCCACTCAGCCAGACCAAATGGGAAACTTCCTGCTTAGAAACAATCAGAACATTAATGCTCAGATGAGTAAAGACACACGTCTCCACTAATATCCCAAGTGGATCAGACCGATTATGTTGCACCGTAGTGCAATTTCCTCCCTGCTTTCATTTCTTTGGCCTGACGTTGTGCAGATGGTAAGCTCTGGTTACTGGAAGTAAGTATGAAAATGACAAAACAGAAATATGAGCTATTTCTATATCACTTGAGCTGAAACTTGATGCCATGGTTCTGACTGAAAGCCCAGCAGGCCTCTTTCATAAACCCTTATTCTGGTCCCTCCTCTGCCATTGAATGTATCTGTTGGAAGCCTCAGGTCTCTCCAAACCCCACAGTTGTTTGTTCTTACTCCGTTGGCCTGACTTCTCACCAGCCAGGCTCGACCAAGTTATCCTCATGGTTAAAGTGCCAGGACACATTCAAAACACTTGCACACATGTGCACACACACAACATGCATATACACAATGTATACCACACAATACACACACACGCATGCATGCCCATATACACACAACACACACACATGCATGTACATACACCACATCACCCGAGTGCACACACATTACACATATGCATGCTTGCATACACGCCACATGTATCACACACCACACAGGCATATAGGTATGCCAGACACATGCCTCAGCACACACATAAACATATGCCTTTTAGGTGCTGCCCAGATTCCCATCCAGCTCTCACCTCCTCGGCAAGGACCTCCTGCCTGCTACTCACTGCACCATCTTGAGTTTCTCTCCCACACTCTCCATGGGACAAAGCATCTTCTCTCCTTTGCGATCTCTATTTTTCCTCATTGGAGCCCAGCTCCCAGAGTGCCTCTTCCACAAAGTCCTTATTTTAGGCCTTTGTTTTTGGTTAGCTTTCTGTCTGTCTTAATAACCTGTACCTGTTCTAGAGTCTACTCACAGCACAGAAATGCAACTTTGTGAAAGTTGCCGGATAACTTTTCCCACATCTTCTCACCCCTGTATTCCTGCTGCTTTCCATACTGACTGCAGATTCCAAGGCAATGTGGCCACCTATGATACCTGCACCCAGGGGTGATTGGAATTCTTGAAGCCCTCTGTCCCACCACACTCTTCAACTAGACCAATTTTAGTTTAGCGAAACCTCAAGACTATATTTTTGTCTGTTCCCTTTAATGATTAACTTGCTTTGAGGAATCTGAGAGTCCAGGCACAGTGGCCAGTGACCTGGTTACTGACCCATTCTAATGATGCCTCTCCGGAGGGTTCATCCTCAGGGCTCAGGCCCATGCCCTGTGAGAAAGTGGACTCCTATTGGTCATCAGTTTTGCTTCTCAAGCCAGGTGGAAATATTGGCCTGCCTCTTGACCGGACTTCTCATGATGGCTTGGTGTATTATGGTCTGTAGAGTGGAAAGGCTATGATGTCTTTGCTTTGTTTCAGATTTTGGATTTTAATCTCTTTACACCCAGTTTTTAAGCCCATTGCTACTCATACCTGCTGCAGAGAAGGAAGAGACACCAGTACTTTTGTGGTTGCTACTCAACTCCCAGTCATTGAGGGGGGGCTTGAAGCTCTCAGGGCTCAGCTGAGGATGGTGTGTGGTCCTTGGGCTCCGTAGCCTGCACACGGCACAGGCATGCAGGTGTCAGCATTCCTGTGTGGGCATTGTATGCCCCTTGTAGACCAGTTTCTCCTGTTTCTTTAAAGTACCCCAGCTCACTGCTATCTGTATTACTCTGCTATCTGTATTACTCAGCTATAGTAGAACACCCTATTTGGGGGCTTAAACAGTGAATATTGCTTTACTCACAGCTCTGTAGGCTAGAAGTCTGAGACTGAGGTGTCAGCAGGATTGGTGTCTCCTGAGACCTGACTCCTCGGCTTGTAGATGATCTCATCTTCCTGCGACTTCATGTGGTCTCCCCTCTGCACTTGTCGGGGCCTCTATCTCCTCTTCTTACATGGATGCCCATCACGACTGGATCAGAATTCACCCTAATGGCCTCGTTTTTCATTTAATTACTTCTTGAAACACCCTACCTCTAAATACAGTCCCAATCTGATGTCTTGAGGCTTAGGACTTTAACGTAAACTTTGTTGGGGACACAATTTAGCCTATGATACTCTCTACTCTTTTTTTGGTACCGGGGATCAAACTTGGGACCTTGTGCTTGCAAAACCACTGAGCTAAATCCCTGGCCCTCTGCTTCTTAAATACAGAGCCTCACGTTAGGGCATCATGGACTTTAATTTAGCTTCTCTAGGTGACATTTTCTTCCATGTAAAATGAGATTAGTAAGAATTCTTTGGGTTGTTGTGAGGATTAAGTGCATGTAAGGCTTACCATAGCTTGGCTGCTTAGTAAATGTCAGAATCATTTAAATGTGTAAAAATGGCAGTGAAGAAGGTGAGGAGGAACATCACTGCTATTAGACTATGTCTTGGCCATAATGGGTCTCTGTAACATCTGGTGACCATTTTCCTGTGTCATGCTCATTTTGCTCATTTCTTTCTAGGAGCCTTCACTGTGGTTGTCTAGCACCCAGGAGTCAGGTCAGAGCTACCCTCTATAGTGAATGTGAGGAGTTCTGGCAGGATGAGACTCTAGGACTATCGACTCTCCCACCTCCTCTTGGTTACCAGGAGGCCCTGCAGCTCCTCCCTTAGTCATAACCCTCTACTCAGGCATTTGCTTTTGACCTTGGCACCTTTCCCTGTGCTGTGCCAGGTGCTTGGGACACTGCCAGCCCTCCTAGCCTGCCAAGCTTGACTCTCTTCCACCTCTGGAATGACATGGGAAATCCCATCTCCTCTTGCAGAATCTCCCTGAATTGATCACAGGAAAGCGCTCGTGTGTGGGCACACAGCTCCATAACCCCCAACATCATCCCACAGATGCCTGGCTGGCACTTAAATCACCTTGTGTTAAAGGCTTTCTGCTCCAAATTTCCTACAGTCTACAAGCATCGGTCACTTTTTAAAAAAATCTTAAAGTGTAAGACTGGGTCAAATTTCATTCTCTGTTCTCTGTATTATATGTGCCTAAAAATGCCCAGTGGAGAGTCTGGGTTTTACAGTTTACAAAGCAGCCATGCATGAGTACTTTCTCCCTCCCCTCCACCCTGTCTGGTGCTTCTATGCTTTTGCATCTGCCGATTCCCCTCTGCTTGGAAGCACATCTGCCTTGTCCCTAGGGTAGCACCTGTCCTGAGTCAGGCCTGTGCCAAGGCTCGGGGAGATATGACCCCGGTGTGTGTGTGGGGGGACTGATGCTTCCCTCCTCGATGACTCCTTTGTGTCTTTGGTGGCGTCTGATCCGTCTGATCCATACTTACTGCTGCAATTGTCTCTTAGCTTCCTCATCTGGAATGGGAGCTCCTTGAGGGTCAGGATGATGATTTAGTCAATGTTGCATCCCCAGTGCCCAGCACAGTGCCTGGCTACAGATGAATGAAGCCAGTGAGAAGAGATCTGGACCCAGGCCACACTGGGCAGTGCCTTTCATGGCATTTTCCGTTTGGCCTCACCTCTTCCTTTGTCCTGTTTTTAGCCTAATTCCTTTCAAGGCTCTGGCATGGGACTTTGAGCTCATTTTCATGATTGCTTTAAATATTTGGAGCTGTTGGCATGCCAACACAGGGACCCACGCTAAGGAGAGAGAGGAATTCTCCAGCACTCTGGGTCTTGTCCAAGCACAAGGAATGTGCCAGAGGCAGAGGAGGTTCTGCAAAAATGCCAGCTTGCATCGAACTAAATTGTTTTCTTACCTGGCGTAGGGAGCCAGGAATTTGGGTAAGAGACAAAAAGTGGGAGGACACAGAGGCCTGAGGGGCTGGAGTCGGGGAGAGGAGGGATAGCTTTCCAGAGAAACCCAGGAAGACCCCCAGATGGAAGTAAAAGGGACAGTGGCAGCATGATCTGATTTGGAGAAGCAGTGTCCATGCCCCAAAATGGTGATGAATAATGGAGTAAATGCCTGGACCTGGACAGCCCCAGGAGCCACTCCTGAAAGCTAGGGAGACAGGAGACTGTGGATATCTTGTCATGGGAGAATTAGGATGCCATACAAATCAGTGTGTGAAAATTCAACATATGGAAGGGCCTTGGAGTCACCCCATGCAGCCTCTGCCATTTTACAGATAAGGAAAGAGAAGCTCAGAATGTGACCAAGGCCGCGCAATTTTTCGTGGTAACTGGAATCCAAGTCTCTTTATTCTCTTTTTATGGCTCTTAGCTTCTCAAGGCTTGGAAAGGAGCTAGAATTGGGTTCTTCAAGCGTTTTCTAGCAGTTGTAATAATTAGAACAGAGAACCTAGCTTCTTCTTTCAGAGTTCTTGCTATATGTCAGGCCTAGCATTAAGTGATTTGCTTATTCAGATCTTATTTTGGAGCAATCTTATGAAGTAAACATTCTTGTCTCTATTTTAAAGATGGGGAACCTGAGGCTTCAAGGCTAAGTGATTTGTCTTTCTTCAACTGGCTACTGAGTAATGAGGCCCAGATTTTAATTTAGAGAGTGATTCTGGAGCTGAAGTGTTTTTTTTGGTACTTGGGATCGAACTTGGGTCCTTGCGCTTGCACAGTAGGCAGCAAAACCACTGAGCTAAATCCCCGGCCCCTTGAAGCTGAAGTTTTTAGCAAATGTTTTCCATAATCTTTCTCTTCTAGATTTTATAGATCTTAGAAGTCTACATCAGAAGAAAGATGGCCTCAAACTTCTTGGAGAAAATGCAACATACCAGTCCTTCTGACAATGAGATTTAGGGCATAAGTGTCTAAGAGAAGCAGGGAATTTTTCTTCCCTAAACATTCTTTAGTCCAAAAAAGGCCTGTGATATAGGGGTGAAGAGGGACAGATGACCCTCTTCATCTGTCTGTGGGGTTGCTAATCCAAGAGTGAACTTTGAGAGAGGGCAGCTGAAAAGAATAATCCAAAGGAAGGAGACAGGGATTCCTAACACTTTCTTGACTGGTTCCTGGCTTTAGAGAGTGGGCTCCCCTTAAGGAAGAGAGCAGCCCCTTAACATGCACAGCACTTTACAACTATTTAACAACTATAAGCTGACAAGGTGTTTCCCACTTCTTCTTGTGGGATTCTTCAATGTGTCTTAGTTACCATTCCCATGTCAAAGATGCAGACACTGACCCAGGGAGGTTAGGTGGCTTGCTCAGACAACCAGCTAGCTAGTAGCAGTGACAACTAGAACCCAGTTCTCTTGAGATCTATGCAGAAATCCTTTATCTTTATACCACTGCCAGTGGAAAAAGAAGCCAGTCAAGATGGCACTGGAAGCTGTATTGTTGTCTCCAGAAATTGTGACCCAATTCCCAGTCTAGGGTTACCCTAATTGGGTTATAGAAAATCCTATTTCCTTCACTACTAATTGGTTCGAAAAAGACTGGGGGACCAGTGAGCAGACGGTGAGGACCTCAGCTGTGTGGAGCCAGGCTCCATCCGGCCCGCGCCCCGCCCCCCAGCTACCAGTTTAGCGAGCGAGCAGTGTGCCCCCCCCCCGCCCCCGGCTGTGCTGGTACCTGGTTACACACTACAGAGGCACAGGGGGTCATAAAGGCCATTGTCCTGAGCTCCAGAAGATACAGCAGAAGTGAACAACAGAGAGAGGACCTCTCTCGGGCTCCCTGATGAAAACTCAAGCCCCCTGGAAAAGTGAAGAGAATCTCTGCAATAAAGGCACACCAGACCACCGTATTTGGTAAGTTAGAGGGATCATCACCTCCCATCAGAACCTGGAGTGTCTTCAGGGGAAAGGCAGCTGGCACCAGCAATAGAACCTTGCAGAGTTCAACCCTGCAGGAGGAGAGGGAGCTCAAGTTGGGACTTGCAGCCAGGAATCACCCTGAATCCCATGGGTCTGCTACTGGCTTGCTGAGACTCATTGACTTATATCTGCACACGGCTGCCCATGTTGTCTATTGTGACAGCAGAGACACATCCTGAAGGAGGCCCTTCATTTTTATTTTTTATGGGTCTGCTACTGGCTTGCTGAGACTCATTGA
>NW_004624823.1:8554297-8569648 GCF_000247695.1 Heterocephalus glaber | reverse complement strand
ACACACACACACACACACACGTCAGATAGATTGCCAGATGTGAAAATTTAGAAGTCTTAAAAGAAAAATATCCCATCCCATTGTATTAGATTGTGGAAGGGAGGGAGGGAGAGAGAGAGAGAGGAGAGAGAGAGAGAGGAGACTGAGTGCTCAGGTACAGATCAGGAAGATATATAGGAAAGACAAATTTTAAAAAAAGGAATAGAGGAAGGCTGAAAGGAAGATCAGTTGAAGATTCTTATATTAAGTGGTTGGAATGCACATCTTGAATCTTCAGAATTATGACAGAAAATGATTTTTGTCTTAAGTGTCAACTCTCCCTCGATCTTCTTCATACCCTAGTAGGGTGTACACAGGGGTTAGAGGTGTGAGTCAAAGCAATTTGGCTTGTGTTTTCTGCCCACAGCTTTCTGACTGACATGACAAGGCCTGGGCTTTTCCTGACCCATCCCTACACTGCTCTTGGTCCTGAATTACAGTGGGAAGAGAGAGGATGTGATTGACTAATCCTATCTCAGACTCTTCTAGGAGCCTTGGCCTTGATTCCCAGGCCCTTACTCCAGTTTAATGGTGCACAACCACAGACTGGACATGGAGCTTTCTGAAGTTCTAAAAATGGCACCACAATGTCTGGTTTTGAGCTCAGCCCCTGAGTATCTCTTCATATGATCTCAAAGGCTGAGGAAGGTGAAGGGTGAGGTTACAGCCCTACCTAGAAATCTGTTCTGGGCCTATAGGTATCTCATGGTTATAAAACCCACAGTCCTTCTGGGGCATTGGAAAGAGGGGAAAGTGAGAGATCAGTATGGTGTAGGAGGGAGTCTCTGTGGTCTGCCTTTGTCAAGGCTGATCGATGCCCAAAGGGCAGGCGTTTGTCATGGTCAGACAGTGTGCCCCATATAGTGACAGCTTTAGTAAAAGCACCTCAGTTCCTTAGGGAAGAAGCTTGTCTCATAGAAGATAGCATGTCATCATGGAAACAGGATGAGCTAGAGAATCATTGATTCCTGGGATCAAATTTCAATTCAGCTGCCAAGTATTATGTAATCTGGAAGGTTTTCTGAGCCAACATATGCCCTCCAAAGACAGTTTTGAGAATTGAACAAGATTCAAGAACCTGAGTGTTCCCTCGCATCTTTTGGTTTTTAGAGCTGGCTCCAGCCAGAGGTGGCTCTGAGGGTTCATTAGGGCTCTGTTTGCTCACACAGCCCAGGGATTTGCAGGAACTAGAGTTTGTTCAGAATTGTAGAGTTTAAGAAGAAAAGGTGGAAGAAGGAGCCTAGAAGCTGGAGGGAATCATGATGTGGAGGTGTGAACCAAAGAGAGAAACTAGGCTTTCCCTTCTCAGCCAAAGCAGGCTGTTTCTTGATGGTGCCTGCTACCCCCACAGACATCTCATCCCATGATCCAAGCAGGGTGGCTTGGAGCAGCCTCCCCAGCACTGATCTAGTCTGTCCCCCTCTAGCAGTTTTAAAACATGGCCTCCAAATTATGGACTTTCCTCCTATGAAGAGGTAGGATCTGTCTCCCTACCCCTGGAACCTGGCCACGGGACTCCTTGACAAATGAATACATGGAAGAGGTGCCAGGCAAATTTCTGGGCCTGGGGCCTTCAGAAACTGGCAGCATCCACTTCCTGTCTCTTGAGACACTCACTCTTGGAACCCAGCCACCATGCTGAGGGAAAGCCAAAGCAGCCCATGGGGAGGAAGGGCCCACATGGAAAGAAACTGATGCTCCAAGCCCACATCCCTGGCTCAGCATCAGTGTGCCAGCCATGGAGGCAGTAGTCCTGGATACCCCCAGCACATGGAGCAGAGATGAGCTACCCCACTGAGTTAGGCCCAGATTGCAGATCCCATGAGTGCAACAGAGGACTATTGCCCTTTAGCCACTAAGCCTTGGGAGCAATTTGTTATGTGGAGTATAAAACTGGTACATCTGGCTCTGGAGAGCAAGTTCTTCCAACTCTCCACATGGTTACTTCTAATTTTCTTAAAACAGCACACACCCCAATCATCCTGTAAAGTTGTCTTTCTCTGGCAAAGCCTCTCAACTCATCTTTCTGAATGAAGATGATGATGAGCAGGAATTTTAACCCCGGAAGCCCACTCATATCCCCACCACCATGGGACTTCACTACATCCTGTGATGGAATTCCAGGGTGTGCTTGTGTGTGTGCATGTATGTGTGGGTGTGCACAGAGGATAGTACTGGAGGCATTGTAGGTAGTTAGCAGGTAGTAGGGAGCAGATTTCAGTAATTACTGATTTTTTGGGGAGTCAGTTGGACACCAACTGTCTTAGTCCCTTTCCTGTCACTGGACACAATACCCAATACCCAATATACTTTAAAGGAGAGAAAGTTTATTTTAGCTCTCAGTTTCAGTTCATGGTCAGCTGGCTCCAAGGCAGAAACAGGATGGCAGAGGGGCATTTTGAAAGAAAAGCTGTTCATATCCTGGCAACCAGGGAGCCGAGAGAGTGAAGGGAGGAGCCAGGGAGGGACCTGCCCCCAGTGACCTACCTCTGACAACTAGATCCCACCTCCTGAGAGTCTATGCCAGAAGGCCGAAGGGTCCAGGCCAGAAGCTGAAGAGTCTGAGCTGGAAGGCAGGAGATGATATCTACGGTGAAGATGGGGGCTCCCCCAAAGCAACAGAAGCAGCCTCATCATTGCTCATTTCCTCTCTATCACATCCAGGTGGACGAGCCGCCCTAGGGCGTGGGAATTGCTGAGTCCTTTTAGCTAAGCTTCTCTTAACCAAACTTTTCAAATTGACACAATACTCAGCCATTGCACCTAACATATATGCTTTTTTTTTTTTACAGAGTCTAGCACAATTTGTTTATTTATTTAATTTGTTCAGCAGAATTTGACATTTAGATTGTGATATATGTATAGACATATCTATATAATATTAACAGACAACATATACACTTGTGTGTATGTTACACTTTGTACATAAATCTCTAAATCTTTAAAGCTTTAAACTCTCTTTAAAGATTTTCAATTTGGTCCTAGAAGTGAATGCTCCAGATTTAACCCTTTGACCTTTTGGGGGATTACTGATACACAGTACCAAATTGCAGAAGCAGCCCCTCTGCGCATCCTTTGCCTTCAGGAACTATCTTCTTATGATCTGGACTTCTTTCTCCATTTTATTCCCAGAAAGCACTGGGGATGGGAGGGTCCAAGGGACGAAAAAAACCAGGTGAAGATATTGGAGACAGTCTTTAGACGACAGAAAATAACTCTTCAACTTAGTTTATGAATATTTGAATGGCTTCAGAGACAGTTTCTGTTTTTATCTTCCCCACCTAGTGAGATGAAGGAAAAGAAGGGAACCAACAGTGGTTATGTGGACAGAGGCCTTCCAGACAGGACCCCATTTAACCCTCACAAGGATCATGAATTAGTTGCTCCCTATGCTTTAAGTGTGGACACTGGGCTCTGAGGTATCCAGGATCTGACGGGTGATAAAGGTGGAACCCAGATAGGGGCCCAGGTCTACCTAGCTCCACAGCCAGTGGAACTGACCCTGAGTCTGGCCCCTACCTTTCCATAGCAATATAGGAGGATAGGAACAGGCTGTGTTCCTCTCTGCCTTCATTGGGTCTTTCTCTGTTTAAATAGGAGTTACTAAGAGGAAGACAAGGAATCCTTTCCCAACAAGATATAGTAGGCTACCATCTCCCAGAAATTATCAAAACTGTTTCTTTCTTTACACGATGTCTGAATCTGAGAGAAGCCTCCTCTCAGGGTCTGAAATTGACCCTGCCCAAATGACTCTTGGGACCCTGCTGGGAAGAGGATTTCATGGGTTGCTGGGAAGTCCTCTGTGGCTGGTCTGACCTGCATTCTTCCAGTACATGTCATCTAGGAGCATAATCCCTGAGCGTGTGCAACGAGGAGAGGGAGGGGCCACTGGCTGGGAAACTGTGGGAGGCCAGGAGATCAAGGACTGTTAATACTGTGGCTATTGGCTGCCGGGCTTGGCCTTAGAGTCTATGGCAGGGAAGGGCCACAGAAGGCAGCCAAGGGCAAGAGAATGTGCATGCCACTCTGAGCCCTGTGTTTAAACCCTAGCATGCCACAGGAGGATTGCTCCTTAATCAGAGCTTTTGTCCAAACCCTCACTCTCCTAGCCACTAAATTGCATCTCTTATCCCTTCAGATCTCCTTTGCATGATTTGTCCTCTGGGGAGCCACCCCAGATGGGCCCCATGTGGCTCTGTTTAGATGTCTCATTCCATGTGGGTAGCTTCATCTGGGGGTGACATTCTAGCTATTTAGAAACAGTAAGGACAAGCCTAGTCCTAGATCAGTCTGAACAGCTGACTCTGAAGGCAGGAGCAGGCATCCAGTGGCCTTTTGTGGGTGCAAGTGTTAACTGTTTAGTTGCTGGATTTGGAGGAGGCCTAGAGGGACCAGCAGAGAGAAGGTGAGAGGTTGAGGGCACTAGTGGGGCTCAGGGTAGGGATTATTTCCTAAGGGGTTCACAAGTTTTCAATATTTCTAAGAACTGATGTGACTGCACCAATGCATACAGGTATGGCTGGAGCTCTGCTTAAGTGGGTAAAAAATGGAGACCTGCCCGTGGTTGCTCAGGGTGATTATAAGTGTGTTTTTCTGATCCTGTAAAAGACATGGCACAGGCCCGCTTCCTCTCCATCTCCACACAGAACCTAGAATTGGTTTCTGGAGTCATGTTCCAGCAGCCACCGCATCTTGTGAGGAATAAGCTTAACATGACCCAAAGCCTATTCCCAGTCCACAGATGAGAGCTCTGCTGTGTCCAGTCTCCCTAAGGCATATGTACTTCCTCGTGTTTCCTTCATAGCAGACACCCAATCAAAGGTGCCTGCTTTTATTGTCTATCACATTTGGATTAAATTCCATTTGGGAATTTAAATTATGGCCTGCAGTTTTCAAGGCTGACCAATGCAGTCTTTCCCCAGTGGGTCTGACCATTTCTCCTTTCATGGTGTCCAGACGTTGAGCAGGGATTCCAGAAACTGGCTCTACTACTGCCGATGCATGACCTCTGCTACAACAAGGGTTTGGAAAAGCTGCCCACTCAAGTCCACCCCCCCTCCACTCCCCCTCCCCCCTCTCCTTCCTTCCTCTCCTCTCCTCATCTCTCCCCTCTCCTCCTGCATCATTGCTGCAGAGATGCACTATCCACTATGCTTAAGAAAGTAGAGCCACGGGCTGGGGATTTAGCTCAGTGGTTCCGCCACCTGCCTCACAAGTGCAAGGTCCCGAGTTTGATCCCTGGTACCAAAAAAAAAAAAAAAACAAAGAAAGCAGAACCAGTGGGTCTGGGGTCCAGCACTGGTTCTATCACTCTCCAGCTTTGGGCATCATAATACAGGCAGCAGTAGGAGAGTTGTGAAGATTAAATAATCTCATACTGGTAATGTGTTGAGAATACATGATCCTTAGTAAACTTTCAGGTTCCATGAAAGCTGGGATCTTTCTATACCTTAAGTGATGCCCAAGCAGCCACATTCTAATCCTTGGTTTAGCAACCTGTGAGCAGATAACTACCAGGGTCTTTGCTCTGCATCAGAAGGAACAACACTGAGATCCACTGAAGTTTTACACTGGGCCAGACCCTGGACACAGACTATCTCATTTAATTCCCACAACAATGGCAGGTGTTCAGTATTCTTTTCCACTTGCTTTACTCCTAGGGAAATGGAAGGTCAAAAAGATGAAAGCCATATCACTAATAAGTAGAGGATTACGAATTCAGAACCAGGTCTGTGGGTGTGAATAGCAGATTCAAAACCTTTTCCAGAGTGGATAAAATGAATTCTTTTGGAAAGACAATTCCCTGTCCATTCAGGCTCTTTCTAGGCGAGAAAGCTCACACCTGCACTTAGAGCAGGAAGTCACCACGGGCGGGGGGCATTTCCCCTAAAACCATCTCCCTCTTCTTTTAAGCCATGTCTGAGGATCCAAACCACAAGTGTAAGATGAAAGAAGCTTGGTAATGAAGTCTTCCACCCTGGGAAGAAGATGAAAAAAGGGAAAAAAAAGAAAAGGAAGAACAGAGAGGAGGAAGACAGAGCAATCCTCGACAAATATTTTCTGTTAATAAATTCCATTTTGCCTCTCAGATGTTTGCCAACTATATAAACAGGACAAATTTTTCACATACCCGGGCAAACCGTTGCTGAAATGCGTCTCCAATCTGCTGCCTGCGGTCCTGTTTCCACAGCCTCCCAGGAGGCGCCTCTTGTGACTCGTATGGTCTTCCCCCAGCTCGACTGCCCTTTTCCATGAAGGAAATTGGAAGGATTTAGCCATGCTTTCCTCCCAATGTGGACAGAGGTGTCCAGCAGCCCTGAAGGTTTTCATGGGCCCTGATCCTCTCCTCTCCTTCCTCTCTGCCTCCTGAGCCAGAGCATAGAAAACTCATCCTGTCTCCTGGCTTGCTGCTTTTCTCCCAGGCTCATTCATCTCTCCTCAGCCAGGAATAACTCTCTCTCATCCTCTTCTTTTCTCCTCTCCCTCCAGCTCCTTTCCCTTTGTCCTTCCTCTTCTTCCTTCACTCAAACTTGGCTGGTTTTCCTGGCTTGGGAGAGAAGATAAAAGCCTTAGTGCAACCTTTGTACACTTCCAACTCTCTGCCTTTGTACATCAACACAGTCAATACATTTTATTGAGGACCTACTGGTGGCTCCCATTTTTGAAATACACGATTTCAAGACAATCTCAACTAGTGCCAAGGACTTGTTCATTTGGTTCTATTGAGTTTGTTTAGGGATAAGATCTCTAGAAGGCCCTGTGTGTAGATGTGTGTCAAAACACACATCATTCACCGATTCCTGAAGCCATCTGCAGACTATTCCCATGAAAAAGACAGGCATGTGTCAACACCATTCTGCCGAGTAGGAGAGCAAATATGGGTCTAGTTAAAATGAAAAAGAGGCCATAAGGATGATTGTCTTTTCTCCTGATAGGCCATCTTTCTACTTCCAGCTCAACTTTTGCCTTCCTGGAGAGAAGAGAGGCTGGCTTCCATCATTGGGTCCTCTCCCAGCCTGACGAGGGGAGTGAATGTAATACAGCTTCACATCTCAGAAACCAGTGTGCTTGCTCTCTTATGGCCTGGCCTTTGGGAGATTTACTCTTATTTTTTACTTTGGAGACCATGTGAGAGCCTAATGTTTTATTTTGACATAAGAATCAGAACCAAGACAGAACTTCTCTAGGGTCGCAATACCCAGAGCTTAACCTCTTTTCAAAAGCACGTGCTCTCTCTCTCTCTCTCTCTCTCTCTCTCTCTTCCCTCTCTCCCCACTCCCATCACTCCTTCTCTCTCCTTTTGAAGCTATTTATCAGCACTTACTATCATATAAATATGGTACTAGATGCCAAGGATGTAAGGATAAATGACAGAAAGGTTCTTGCCTTCATAGAATTTCTTATCTGGTGAAAGAGACAGATGTAAAATACCAGCAAGGATGAGTCAGTATAGTGGAGCAAGTATAGCAAGAGCTCTCTTTAATCTTCCTGATATCACATGTTTTGTCTTTTGCAATTAAAAGCTGCAATTTAGTATAAACTATAATTTCGTTTCCAGCATTTATTCTTATTTATGTGTAAAACAGTACATGTATGTAATTTAATATATGTATAACAAAATTATAGCTGTCAATATGCTGCTAATAGCAAATGATTAAAAATATCCCTCAAATCCATCAATAGGATTTGGTTAAATAACTGTGATAGATCCATATATTGGGATTAATTCCAGCTAGACAAAGCAAAAATAAAAGTGAGGAAGTTCTTTTTTGTACAGACATGCATGATATAATCTCTAAGAGATATCACCAAGGGAAAACAAGAAGGTAAAGATCAGAGATGTTTTGGTGTGTTACCATTTTTGTAAAAGAAAAAATGATGTGTGTGTGTGTGTGTTTGGTGTTTATGTACAGAATGTCCCTGGAAGCCTGCGAGACGGGGACTATGTGGCTATCAGACAAGAGCTGAAATAACTGCTCACTGTGTTCTCTTTTGTACACTCTGATGCCTGTGGATGTAGCATTTTTCTCAACATTTTAACTTTTAAACAGAAGGACACCTGTGAGTGGGGAGGACTGAAGCTTGTTTGGCCCTATTGTGGAGGGAGTGACCATACTGTTTTGCGGGGTGACAAAGTTTCATACTGTCCAGATCTTCTGGTTCTTCAAGGGAAACTGGAAATGATATTTTCAAGAAAGCATCCAATCTAAAAATGTCAGCTCAAATTAAATAAAAAATTCAGGGCAAATGAAGCAGGTGTACGGGGGTGCTTGTCTGAGACTGTCCACGTGTGAGCCTTGTAGTAGGGATTGCACTGCCCCTCAGAAGCTATGACTTTCAGGAGAGAGGTGATGAGGCATTGGGACAGCAGGGCAAGAACAAATAGAACAGCTAGAGAATGAAAAGAGATCATAAGAGTCTGAATTTTCAAACTTGAGTGGTTTGTAGTATGTAATGATTTATAGACAAAATGGCAGGAGAATGGCTCTCACTCAGGGAGACTTGGCTTCTCATCTCTCCTCCACCATTTGTGTGTGTGTGTGTGTTTGTGTGTGTGTGACTAGGAATTGAACACGGGACCTTTACACTGAGCTAATCCCCAGCCCTTTTTATTTATTTATTATTTTAAAATTTTGAGACAAGTTCTCACTAAGTTGTCCAGGCTGAGGCTAAACTTTCAATACTTCCACCTCATATCACTTCTCAGCCTTTTGGCTAAGATCAAGTGTAATACTTCCACCTCAGACACCCAGCGTGCCTGGAATGCAGGGAGTGATTTTTTTTTTTTTTTAGTCAAGTGTACATGGTAATACCTACCTTATGAGGTAGATACTAAACAAAAAAATGTATGTAGAGTGTTTATAGTGTTCAAAATGTTAAGTGTTTAGAGACACTTGCTATTTTCTGTAATCAGTATCCATTCATTCTGGCTCCTGATAACAATTGCATTTCCCTTCAGTAGACCTTGGTTCTGGAGCTCACTCCACATCTAAGAGGCCAGTGGATTAATCCACCCTCTTGACAACAGTACCAGGTTCAGGGGTGGTCATGTGACCAGTCCAGACCTATCAGAGCCCGTGAGAGTCAATTCTGGTGTTTCCATTGGAGCAGGATCGGGGCTAGGGGTGGGAGCTGGAACTGCAGAGACCATTTTACCACCAGAGAACAGGTCTGAGACAGAGCCAACTAGAGTTTAAAGGACTGAAAGATGAGAGAGAAATCAGGGCTTGGTGTTTTGGAAGAAACAAACTTGAGGACTTCAGTGGACTCTTCTTTTTGGAAGAATGACCCGAAGCAAGTGGGCTGAACTGGGACAGAGGGGCTACTGCAAAGAAAGGCTCATGGGTCACGGCCCCTTGGAGAGACATTGATCTCTGCACTGTTCCTTTCCCTGAGGGGTGTTGACAGGGATTGCCATGTTCCACAGGAGCAACGGGGACAGGGGCAAGACTGCAAGGTAAAGGCTGTAGACGGAGGGAAGACAGGAGCCTGCAGTCATCTGAGCCCAGCTCCCGGATCTTACAGGAGCAGGCAGCATGATAAACTTTGTCTCAAGGCAATGAGATCCTTTTGGTTACTGTTCAGGCTGCCACACTTCCAGATGAGTCCACATCATAGCTCCTCCATGGTCTGGCCTATCCCATCCTCCTTCTCACCACCAGTAGGCACCTGGACAGCAATCCCTGTGTCTCAGTTGGATTCAGTGGGGCAAGAAGGAACACATTGCCTTCCATACCTCAGACTATCCTTGGCAAAAAGGATTTCCCATTGCCTTCAAAGGCATGGGAGAAAAAAATGACTACTGGAATGGCTGGGTTAGAAGATTTATCAGCTTCTTGAGATAACTGAATCCCTGAACTGTAGCCCTCACAGCACCATTGATAGCAAGGGGGCTGTTAAGTCTTTCAAGTAACTTAATCCATTCATTCAATGAACTCTAGTGATTACTACATACTAGGTACTGGGTTATGGCTCAGGGTTACAAAGATGACAAAGGAATATTTTCTCATTCATAGTCCATATGAAGAGACAGGCAAGAAGCCAGGACAATGAATTTTACCATAGGGTGGAAGTTGGTATGAAGGGAAGAATCCAGGTGCCAGCAGAGGGCCACAGTTCTGCTGTGGGCTGGCTTCCTCATCTGTGCATGAATGTGTGGTACCACATCATGAAAGGATGGTGAGGTGGCTTTGATGTGCCTATTGCTGCCATAACTTGAGAAAGAACTTGGTCTCAGGTTGGGCTCCAAAGCAAACCCTGAGTAACGGTTCTCAAATTCAGGCGCAGATTAGAATTAGAACTTCGTGGGGGAGTTTCTTTGAAAAGGTAGATTCCTGGATTTGACCCTAGGAATTCTGACCCATTAGCTTTGGGATTGGGCCTCATAGTCTGAGTTTTAAAGAAGTATCCTGGGTTGGTTCTGATGCAGATGACCTGTGGATCACGCTTTGGAAAGACTATCTCTACATTCCCTACCACAGTGATACACTAAAATTTCCCTACTCTAAATCCTATACTTGGAGTTAGCTGACGTACTCACAGTGCAGCCTTTATTTTTCAGGCTTCAACATTTTGTGCTGTGAGACCAGCTAGTAATAATTGCAGGCTGTCTGCTTGACTGAAATTACGCCTATTCCTGCAGTTATTCTTGATTCAGATGTTTGGGGAGAAATACTGTGAAAGTGCAACATGAAGTCTAAATACTTTCTCATTAGGAAAAAAAAAAACTAAATAAGACAGCAGTGAAAAATATTGATTAAGAGCTTGGGCTCTGAAGCCAATTTGCCCAAATTTGAAATATGAGCTTTTTACTTACTAGCCTTGAGACCTTGAGCAAGTTACTTTCCCTTTCCACACCTCAATTTGTTTATATGAAAATGAGACTAGTGATAGCGTCTGTCACAAGGGATGTTACAGGAGTTAAATGAGTTAACATGCACAATAAGCTCGTAGCATAGTGTCTGGTGTTTGTAAATCAGAAATGCTACCTGTTGTTAACAAAGCTGAGTGCACAAAAGTATCCCCAGGAGTTACATGCTAAGAGGGAACTGAAAACTAGGAAATTAAGTGGATGAATTGTCCCTCTCAGTTCCTATGGATGAGTGTTAGAGCTGGTGTCAGAAGTTTGAGTTTTTATACTGTCCAGGGGCAGAAAACAATGTCTGAGCTTGTGGGAGGTAGCATCTTGAAACTGAAATATCTACATAAAGCCAGGACCCTTGAATGACAATGTCCTTTTAAAAATTGTAGACCTTTTGAATAGCATGCACAAGACTCTGTGTCCATTCCCAGTAACACACACACACACGCACATGCACACACATTGTAGAGCATAAAACATCAATCTCTACCATAGAGAAATGAAGAGAAATCTTGTTTACCTTGAATTGAGTGGTAGCTCAGGAGGAGGAAATGTCTCCCTTAAGAATTCAAAACCAGCTGGGGATTTAGCTCAGTGGTTCAGCTCCTGCTGCGCAAGCGCAAGGACCCAAGTTCGATCCCTGGTACAAAAACAAAAGAATTCAAAACCACTGGCATGAACTTTGGTGGGTTTGGGATTCGAGTAAATAGTTTCGTACAACTTAGAAATCCCTTGGTTAAGAAATAACATAAAATTTGGTTAGGGCCAATTATACTCTGTTAGAAGCAAACACTTCGATTACACTGGCTTCTCCAGATAAAAGCCCTTCTGAAGATGAGCTCACAATCTGAAATCATGCAACATACAAGGAAAATACATGAGCAAAAGTGTGTAGGCCCAACAAACAACAGGATTAGACCTTCCAAAGCCTTTGATTATAGAGTCATTACAGGAGATCATAAAGTATGTATGTTACAATGGCTAATAATATAAAATGAGGCTGTAAAGAAAAATCTAGAAAATGAATAAAATCAGGCATATTTTAAACATAAAACACTAGTATTTCTTCTTAGAAATAAAACCTACCTATTAAAATTGAAAACAATACATAGACTAAATAGTATATTATTATTAGATCTAGTTGAGAAAGTTTAAAAACTTAGAGATAAGTCTAGGAAATTATCTGAATGGAGATCAAAGATGAAAAATGAAAAAAACAGTATTAGGAGACATGGAGAAGAAAGTGAAAAACTCCAGCTTATATTTGAAAGGAATTTCAGGAAAGAAAATAGAACAGGGTGAGGCAGTATGTGAAGAGAAGGTAGCTGAGAACTGATAAAAGATAAAGACATTTTAGTTCAGAAATCACAATAGAACCCATAGATGCACAAAACCAAATAACCTTTAGATATATCCTAGTGAAATCGTAGAACATTGAAGACAAAGAGAAACATTATAAAAGAGACCAGAGAGAAATGAACAAGATCCATTCCAGGTGATGATGCTATGGGAGAAGCCACAAAGGCCATGTGACCATGACTGTCCCTTGGACCCATTGCCTGGGACCGGAGCCTATGTGACAAGGGGGCCACTAGTGGACTAAATGTGACACAGATGGAGCAGAGGTGTCACAAGCAGGGAGAGGGTTTAGACTTGGTACAGAAATCTGCTAGGAACTTTTGTTGTAAGAACACAATTAGACAAGATAAATAGACTTGTTAACTAAAAAGAATTTTCCAAAGGCTGGTTTTGCAGTGACTGTGGTGTGGAAATGAAACTATTCTGGGACTTTTTGTTCTCAATTCCAAACTGCTGGTTTGTTTTGTTTTATCCTTTTCTTCTTTCTTCTTCTTTTTTAATAGCACACAGAGGTTTTGCAATAATCTGATGTGCTTTGAGACAAGTGTTAAGTCAGTTTTGTGCCATTCTGGATGAACCATCCTGTGCACAGTGACATTTTCAGATGGAAATGGAATAAATTATCCAACTTCCTCTTTAAGTTCTATTGCTTGGTCAGATTAGACTGATCCTATTTGGAAAAAACTCCAGACAGTGCCAAACAAGGGTATTCTTTGGGTCTGGGGGATATCCCTGAAACCTAATTTATGTAGCCTCCAGTCTCCTGAGCTACTGTTGATGAATGGGAAGTTGGAAAGCATTTGCCCAAGGAACTTTAATGAAGAATCAGGCACAGCCTGCTAAGCAAAGGCTAGGCCCAGGGAAATGAGATGGGCTGGGTACCATTCAACTCACCCCATCATTCACCCAGAAGCTTTTATCTCACTTGAGGACATATCTGACCCAGGAAGGGTCAGGAAGAACTTGTTCTTTCCACACATTTTCAGTGAGTGATGACCATTAGACAGTCAATGTACACAAGGTGCTAGGGACACTCAGTACTCCAGACAGAGCCTCCTGTTCTCTGGAGCTTAGAATGTAGTGTGAGATGCAGATAAGTCATTATGATAGACCTTTGTGAGTTTTATATGGTGGAAGTGGTGTAAAAGTCGCATTGGGGGAGACTTAATAACTGAGGCTTGAGAGGAAGAAGTAAGAGTAGCTGAGGGAAGGATGAAGAGAAATGTACATTGTTCCATTTTAATGGAGCACTATAGTGAGAGGTAAACAGTGAGAATTGTTGCTGATAAGTCTGTCAGGAGCCAGGCCATAAACAATCTTGTAAACCAAGGTCAGAATAAGCCTTGATCTTGAGGATTCCAGAGGATGTGGAAGGGTGTTATTGGCAAAGTAACCAGATGGGATATCCTCTTTGAAAACTCCCTGCAGCTGCACCCTGGGGATTGCACTAGAGAAGAGGGATAACAGGCAGGGAAACCCCAGGAAGCTTTTGAGTGATTGTAGATAGATCCAGTTAGCTGCAGTGGAGATGGAAAGTGGAAAGCTCAGGAGTTATTTCTGCAGGACAATCTGTAGGGCTTGGTGATTGAATGGGGACTTTGAAGGAGAGAAAGGACTCAGGATAATGTTCAGGGACCTGGCTAGAAGATTAGGCAGATCATAGGAAGAATGTCTGTCCTTCTCTATGAGAACAGAGGTATGACACACAATGAAGCAGAACAGATAAGTCTCAAGGAAACATAGGGCCAGCTTCACAGATGTTCAGCTTGTGCGATCACACAGAGCCCACACTAGGAAGGACCCAGTGCTTGGTTGGATGTTCTGCAGGCCATTTTGAAATCTGCAAAAATTTTACCCTTGCACTTATGTTTTGTAAGTGAAGATTGTTGGGTCAGTGGCATATGATTTGAGTATGAGATATGTACAAACATGCATCATCTGTTTCTTCACATATAGAGTGTTTAGGGTGCCCCATGGCCATCGAATTCCAGGGTTCACACTATGCATGGCAGTTCAGTGGAACTCCAGTGGGAACAAGATAAGTGTATTCTGGGAGCTGGTGGCTCTGAATCTCAGTGAATAGTGGGATTCTCTACCACTCAGTGGGAGTTCCCTAACAACATGACCATGACTAAGTGGGGCACTGACTATCCTGAGAAGCCATTGTTTTAGTTACTTTTCTCATTGTTGAGACAAAATATCCAACACCCAAAGTTAAAAGGAGGAAAGGTTTATTGTAGCTCACAGTTTGTAAAAGTGTCAGTTCATAGCTGGCAGGGTTGAAGGCAGGGTGGCATGGCAGAGGGGCATCACAGATAAGAAAACAGATAAGAAACAGTCCAAGCAGGGCAAGTAGAAGGCAGAAAGCAGCAAGCAGCAAGGGACGAGCTTTCTGTCCCTTATATTCCATCCAGGCTACCCGCCCTTAAAGAACGTAGTGCTCACACCCAGAGTGGGGCACCCATAATCCTACCCAGAACTATGCCAAATCAATCAGTGGACTAATTTAGTTATCACACACTCTTCATTCTAGCGTCACACACTCTAGATCCAGCCACTTCTGAAAAGCCCTACCTATGACTGCAAGAGGCTTTGGGAGGACATCTAGACACAAAGCAAACAGCCATGCTTGCCATTCAAATGAGAACTCATTTCAAATGCACAGATACTCTAACACACAGAACAATCAAAAAAGCTTTCTTAGGGCTGGGGATTTAGCTCAAGCGCAAGGACCTGACTTCGATCACCGGTACCAAAAAAAAAAAAAGCTTTTTTAGACCTGCTACTTCCCAGTATTAGCCAGTCGCTTGTGTGAAAATAGTGACCTAGAAGGAAAGGGCAGTGAAGAGCAGTGCACAGTGCCTTTATCAAGGCAGAGAGTGTTGGTGGAATGTATACACACCCAAGAAAATGTGAGTTAGTTTTGTGCAGTGGTTCCACTCTTCTAGTAGGAATAAAATACATATAATATGGAGATACCTCAAAGAACTAGGGCTAGAGGTCCCATTTGACCCAGCTATTCCCCTGCTGGGGATCTTCCAAAAGAATTAAAAGAATCATACCACAGTGATATATGTGCACCCATATATATA
>NW_004624823.1:8541549-8553772 GCF_000247695.1 Heterocephalus glaber | reverse complement strand
AAAAAGAATAAAATACATATATACTTATTAGCTACAAAATACAAATTGTATAATTTCAGAGATTTTGCATATGAGTTAATGCTCTTATATTTAAAACTAGTGTTGTACAATAAAAAGGTAAACTAGGAAATTCATGCTAATAATGTAAAGTTTTGATTTTTCTTTACTTAAAATGATATCTAATAACAAGTAAAACCTCCACAACAGTGGAAATGCATAATGGTACAGCCACTTTGGAAGACAACTGTTTCTTACAAAGCTAAACATAGTCTTAGCATATGATCCAGCAATCCCACGCCTACATATTTACCCAAATGAAAAGAAAACATATCAACACAAAAACCTTCACATAAGTGTTTATATGGGCATTATTCATAATTGCTGAAATTGAGAAGTGACCAAGATGTCCTTCCATTTCTGAATGAATAAACAAACTGTGATACATGTATGCAACAGAGAATCTGCCATGAAAAGAAATGAAATACTGAGCCATGAAAAGACATGGAGAAAACTTGAATTCACAATTGCTTAGTGAAAGAAACAGGGTGAAAAAACCTCACACTGTATGACTCCAACAGTCTGACATTCTACAAAAGGCAACCCTAAAGAATCAGTGGAAAGACAAGGATTTCCAGGGATGTAGCAAAGGAGAGAAAGAAGAGGAATGAGTAGGTGGGAGACAGGATTTTTACGGCAGTTAAGTATTCTGTGTGATAATGTGATGATAGATATGTGATGTTATGCATTTGGCAAAACCCATGGAATGTACATCACAAAGAGAGACCAATTACACAGTATGGCTGGTGATGTTAGCTAACACTGGTTCTACTCTCGCCAACTGAACAGCAGAAGAGTATAAGCGCCTGAACTATATCTACCTCTATGCCTGGCAGACTAATGTTCAACTTTTTATTTACAGAGATTGAGATAGAAACATTTTATTGATTATTAAGCACAGGTATAAGCATAAAAACATTAGTCAAAAACTCACTAACACAGGGCTGCAGTTGTGTTCAGTACTTAACATACATAAAGTCCTGGCTTCAATCCCCAGTGTGGCAAAAAATTCAAAAATAGTTAATACAAAATTATAGCAAACAAAAAGGAACCTAAACTTTAATAACACAGCTGGAACAATTTGCAGTGGCAATGGGAACAGTAGCAGCAGTGGCAACAGTAGCAGCAGTGGGAAGAGATTTAATTTGGTTGATTTTCTGTGGTTGTTGGTTATTTCCTTGCCTCCACAGTAATGGAAGCTGTACATTTTTTCAAAGGGACCAAGAATCTGCTGGAGGTTTAGTTTTCTTGGCAGTGACCCCAGAGATCTTCATACTCTCCCAAGATCTGAGAGGGATGTACTTGTGAAGGATGTGTAGTGCTCAGTCCTCAGTGTGCCTTTCCCAGAGACCTTCTGTTCTGAAGACCCACGGCCCCACCTCTTTCTGAGAGCAGTTCCCCTGTTGAAGCTTGCTGGGGACTACAGAGGCTTTGACTCCACACAGTGCTTCTTTTATTCTCATGAGCATTTTATGAAGCCTTCTCACCAACAATTTCCATACTGGAAATTCTGGGAAGAAATAAGGGTTCTCAATGCAGCTTTCCCAAATGGAACAGTGTATTGTATGGAACATAGGAATTCTGACTGTTAATACTTGTATACTGTGGATTTCCCAAAGCATCCAATAATGGTTCAGCCAGATCAAATCCTGGAAATTCTGATGAGTGAGGTTGACCCAGCAGTTATGAGTCAGTTCTAGATGAAAAAATGGTGTTACTGAGAAGATGTCACTCATGAGAATGGAATTCATGACCTGATGCCAAATTCTGTCATTGATGCTATAGTGTTCAATCCCTGTGAGTATTTGACAATGGAATGAGATCAGATGGAATGTGTTGGATATTCATGTGACCCTAGAACCAGAATTTTCTTAAGTTAGCTTTGAAACAAACTTAAATCAGATCTCCTGTGATGACTCAATCAGGAATGTTTAAGTTTTCAATTCATGGCCACTTTGTTAATCAGAGTTGTAAATGACCCTCAATGGGGCTTTCTTCACCCCAAAATATTGACAGTTTTTAAGTGCTTGATTGTCAAAGGGCTATGCTCAATGATTACAGTTCTGCTTTTACTAATCTTGCTAAGCAGCAGAAACAAGAGCAGTGTTGATTAAGAAAAATGAAGAAACAAAAACTGAAAAGATAACACACATGGAAAGTGGTGGCTACTCTCTAGATGTTGATGTTGGAGTCTTTGCTTTACATAACCACCACCTTGTAGCTGCAGAAAGCTGCAGTGATGAAAAGAGAGCATATAATGATAGTGTAATCATTCCGAATTTAAATGCATTATTATATCAAAGATTTAGATATCTTGCATGAATGCTCTTCTGTGTTTAGGTATTTGTTATAGTTTGTATCTTAAGTGTTTTCCAAAGATCTATATGGGAAAGGCTAGTCCCCAGCATAGTACTCTTGGGAGGTGGTGGAAACTTTAAGGGGTGGGTGTAGTGGGGAGATCTTCTGGTCCTTTGGGTCATGCTCTTGAAGAGGATACAGGGACCCCAAGTATTTCTTTTCCTCTTTTTCCTCACTTCCTGTTCCTGAGGCGAGTGGTTTTGCTTAACCACATGGCTCCTACCATGATGTGCTACCTACCGTAGGTTCAAAGCAAGGGGGCCAATGGATCAGGGACTGAAATCTCTAAAACCGAACCAAAACAAACCTTTTCTCTTTATAACTTATTATCTCAGATATCTGTTATAGTGAGAGAAAGCTAACATAGTATGTTATGCCATTCTTACTGTGAAATTGAAGTGCACACCCAAAAAAGAACCTTTTATCTTGTGAAACTTTACAACACTTGTGCAAATTATTTGTTTGGTTTGTACATAGTGTACTATTTCTCCAGGTGTCATCCAAAATTCCCCACAGGCTTTTGTTTGCATTAGGTGTGGCCTCAGCCTAACCATCTGGACTGTTCTATTAAATTTCTGCCAGAATCTTATATTCAGATACCTCTATTTCTTAAATTGTATTCTCTATTTTTGCTTTTTTTCAAGGTTGGCTCCAAATTTTATTTTATTTTATTTTATTTTTTAATTTCTGGGCATCACACTCAGGGACTTACAAATGCTGGGCAAGCACTCTACCACCGAGCTACACCTCCAGCTATTGAAACCAATTTCTGCTTCACACAGATGGTTTTGCAACAGCAACTAAAGTTTGTCCTCCACAAGTTGAATCTGCTTAAGAAAGTGATTCCAGTTATTTAATGCATTATTATTAAAACACTATTATTGGGCCAGGGATTTAGTTCAGTGGTTCTGTTGCCTGCCTTGCAAGTGCAAGGACCAGAGTTCGATCCCCGCATTTGCAGTCCTTCAATTAATTTCTTCTCTCACTACAAAGTGTTTTTCCTGCATCCTTCAAATAAATCAATAGTGTTACATTGTGATTTTATATACTAATCTTATACCCCAGATGCAAATGGAGGAGACAGTCCCTGGCTTAATTTTCTTTCTTTCTTAAAAAAAATTTCTTCTAAAGGCATGGAAATTAGGCCTTTTTTTTAAATTGACCTGGGCTTTTTTGGAAGATAGCAACAAAAATAAAATTCTCCAGTGTTTCTTAGCAGGAAGGACCCATAGAGAGCTGTAGACTGAGATTAGGGTGTACTGGCTGAACTGAGTGGAAACCGTGTGCTCCTCAGCAAATGAAATTAAATTTTAATGAGTTCCATACCTTACTAACTTCCTAAGTAGTAGTATAAAAAGGATTTTTATTTCTAAATTGATTAATAGGTAAATTTAGGATAAAAAGTATACTGGATTGAATAAATTGAGTCAGCTTGGATCATTTGCTTTAATATACTTTAGCCATTTCCTCTAATTTCCATTAATAGTATACTGCATACTTTGGTTCAACTCAGAACCAATAGCTTTTCCATCTTGTGTCTTTCTGATGTATGTGAGTATTCTGACTTCCTCTGTCCCTCTAACTATGGTCTTCCTTTCACCGCAGCATTTACAGGATGAGATGAATGATTACCCGGAATGAGAACAGTCTAGATTGCTTAGATACACAGTAAGAGACAGAATAGAGGAATGAATGAGTAAATAAAACACCATCAAAATTCCAGAATATTCAATGAGAAATGGCTAGAAAAATAGGCTCTCAAGGGTTGGCATTTTAAAAGCTGTATTTGCAAATATTGTGGGATTTAAGCAACTGAGAGAACAGCAAGGTTGACTAAATTTTGTATTTTTTGTTCTCACAATACTGTTTTTCCACAAACTTCTGCATTGATGCAGTGATGCTTTATTTTTTCCATATTTATAAATGAAACACTTAAAAAAGTGTTTCTAACCAAAATGTACTTGGTTTGGAACCAAATGATTGGACATGGTTTTGCCTTTTATTTTATTTATTTATATATTTATTTTTTCTTCCATTAAGTTTATTGGTACATTTTAGGTATACAATACAGTTATATTCATCATTGGGAATTTGTACCTGTATAGGATGCATCTTGGTTCTTATTTTTTCCCCATTCTCTTGCCTTCCCTTTACCCCCTCCACCGCTCCCATTTACAAAGCCTTTGTTTCCAGTTTTTCATTTTCTCATGTTAATTCCATTCCCTTCTTTCCTTTTCCCTATCCCTCCCACTTCCCCTTTCCCTTTGCCCCTTTTCTTCCTATTTCACATTATCTATTACACATTTGGATTCTTATTTACCCTTTCAGTTTTTCACACCAGAGAAACTATTCAGTATTTACACATGTGTGCCCGATTTCACTAAAGAGTATGGCTTCAATGTGCATACATTTAGCTAAAAATATCTCTAGTTTCTCATTCTTTATGGCTGAGTAGTACTCTGTTTTACAAAAAACCACATCTTCTTTATCCAGGCTCTAATTGATGGGCACTTGGGCTGTTTCCAAGCTTTAGCTATTACAAACTGTGCCACTATAAACATGGGTGTACATATATCACTGTGATATGATTCTTTTAATTTTTTTGGTAGATACCCAGCAGGGGAATAGCTGGGTCAAATGGGACCTCTAGTCCTAGTTTTTTGAGGTATTTCCATATTGATTTCCACAGTGGTTGCATCAGTCTGCACTCCCACCAACAGTAGTATCCAAAAATATTAAATATCTAAGAACTAATCTAACAAAGGAAGCAAAAGACCTCTGCATTGAAAACTACAGCACTCTGAAAAAAGAGATCAAAGAGAATATAAGAAAATGGAAAGGCACACCTTGTTCCTGGGTAGGAAGAACCAATATAGTGAAAATGGCCATACTTCTAAAACTGCTATATAGTTTCAATGCAATCCTGACTGAAATCCCAAGAGTATATTTTACATAACTAGAGAAAACAATCCAAAAATTCATTTGAAACCAGAAGAGACCCAGAATAGCAAAAGCAATTCTAGGCAACAGAGTCATGACAGGCGGGTATCACAATTTCCAACTTGAAACTATACTACAAAGCTTCTGTGATAAAAACAGCATGGTACTGGCAAAGAAACATACATGAAGATGAGTGGAATAGATTAGAAGATGCAGAAACAACTCCAGATATACTCAACTACCTCATCTTTGACAAAGGAGCCAACCATCCTCCCTGGAGGAAAGATAGCCCATTTAATAAATGGTGTTGGAAAAATTGGACTTCAACCTGCCAAAGATCAAAACTAGACCCATATCTTTCACCACGCACTAAACTAAAATCAAAGTGGGTTAAAGATCTATATATTAAACTAGAAACACTAAACTTGCTGGAATATGTTAGGAAGAACTCCTGAAGACATTGGCATAGGAAAAGACTTTATGAACAAATCCTTAGTAGCAAGGGACCTAACACAAAGAATCAATATCTGGGATCTCATCTTATTAAAAAGCTTCTGCACTGCAAGAGAAACCACCAAGAGACAACCTACATTGTGGGAAAAAATTTTTACCAGCTGTTTCTCAGACAAAGGTCTACTATCTAGAATATATAAAGAACTCAAAATAAATCAGATCCCCCAAATATAAAGACCCAATTCAAAAATGGGCATCCGAAACAAACAGACATTTTTCAGACAAAGAAGTAAAAGCAGCAAATAAACATATGAAAAAATGTTCAACATCACTGGTTATTCGAGAGATACAGATGAAAACAACACTGAGATTCCACCTCACCCCGGAAAGAATGGCTGCTATCAAGAAATCAACCAGTAAAAAATGCTGGTGGGGCTGTGGAGAGAAAAGAACCCTTCTCCATTGCAGACTGTTATTGCCTTTTATTTAAGCATGTTGTTGATCAGAAGTTTCTTCAATGAAACTTTCAGTGTTACCAGTTTGATTCTGTAATAAGCATAGCACCTAGTGTTTTGAAGAGGTCTGTTGTGACGACCAGTGCTCAAATGAATTTTGTACTTGTAGATTTGATGACATTTGTTAGCTTGAGGTCTGATTTTTGTCCCTAATATATTTTTAAATTCTAACAGTGAGTTGTGTGCTGCGGCACATATAGTACCTGTAATCCCAACTCCTTGGGAGGCCGAAGCAGGAAGAATGCAAGTTCAAGGCCAACCTGGGCAACTTAGTGAGAACCTGTCTCAAAATTTTAAAAAATATTTTTTTAAAGGCTGGGGAAGCATCTCAATGGTATAGCACCCCTGGGTTCACTCCCCAGCACCCCCCAAAAAAGAAAAATAATAATTTTGATTTTGAAAATCTGCACAAATTTGTATGGAACAAAGCCTAGAAAAATTAAGACTATACATAAAGTAGTAATCTAATCCTAGTATGACAGGAGAGAGTCATTTGGGTGCCATAATTTCTACCTTCACTTCTCATTGAATTACTCTAGTTTTTGTTTGCTTGTTTTTGGTACTGGGGATCAAACTCGGGACCTTGCGCTTGCTCAGGCCCCAGAACCACTGAGCTAAATCCCAGGCCCGAATTACCCTAGTTGAAACACATTTCTGAATCACAATTTAAGCTTCAGTAAAAGTTTGCTTAATTTTTTTTTAAAAAAGCACAAATGTGAACTATGGACTTTAGTGTGTAATAATGTGCCCATATTGGCTCATCAGTGGTAGCAAATGTACCACACTTATGCAAAAGTAGCGAGGGAGTATATGGGAGCTCTTTGTACTTTCTGCTCAATTTTTCTGTGAAAAAATAAAGTCTGTTAATTGAAAAAAGGACAACCTCAGTTGCTTGTCATATTGATTTTTGGGAAAATGGTTAAGAAGCCAGTAGTGGAGAGAATGGCAACCACTCTAGGGAGCCCTCAGAGTGACCCATGCCCCCTTTCTCTTGGTTCCAACTTCCTTCTTTGTCACAGGGAGTAAAGTCATCAGGGATCTAAGCACCTGCTGGTGTCTCCGTTGGGCACTGCTCAGACTTGACATGGCCCTTTTCAGAGCTGATACTTAGATGTACGTTTTCATGGGTGGAGCTCAGTTCTTACTCTCTGCCTGGTCCTTAGCTTGCTCTTTTTAGAATTTAGGAACCATAATTTATCCCCAAACCTAGAAAAGATGGGGAGTGAATTCTCCTGAGACAACCAAATTCTTGTTGGCATTATAAGAAAGAGACTTGGGGGGTGTGGGGGTAGAGCATGGGCTTATCGCACTTGAGACCCTGGGGGTTGGGGAAGAGACAGAGACAGAGACAGAGACAGAGACAGAGAGGGAGAGACAGAATGGCTTTAGTATTATCTATCTCTACTCTTCACTGCTTTACCTCTGGGACTCTTTTGACTTATGTGTAAAAACACGATGTGAAGGGGAGCAAGTTGGGTGATGTTTCCAAGAAAGCTACTGAAGAACCTGGGTATGTAAAAAAAAATGTAAGCAGGCTGTTCTGGTTGAAGGTAAGGGAAGATGGGGAGAGATAATTCTGACTCCTGCTCACCACTCACCTGTCCTTATGATTCACTGGTGCCCTTGAGCTCCAGAATTTCCCAAGACCTTTGGATACCATAGAGCACAGTCTGAAAACCCTGTCAGATCCACTCTCTGCATTTTATAACTAGAAGACCAAAAGGCTTGCAGAAGGTCATGCCAGGAGATAGTAGTCAGGATGGAATTAGGACCCAGGCCTTCTGACCTCAAGGTCAGTGCTCTTTCCCTTTAGGCTTGGCCCCAGCTCTGTTATGGCCACTTTTTTGTTTATTGAGTGGGAAACACCCTACAAGCCCAAACATGAGCTCTGCCCTCTGGGAATGGAACAGCAGCCCACACACAAATCATTGCCACCCTGCATGCAATAGTACCTACCCAGAGTGCCAGCAGGTTGTTTGTGTTTATAACCAAGTAAAGATCTTACAGGTTCCAGGGCCTCTGGTAACACTCTGCCAGAGCCTGAGATGGATGAACCATTGGCTGAATGTCTAAGGCAACTTTAGCAGTTATCCCTTGTGTTAGTACCTCTCTTAGTTACACACTATCTTATATTCTTATTGTTTAATCTTGTCATGAGTCAGTATTGATCTTATCTCTCCAACTAGATGCCCTTCTTCATAGAACACAATCCCCTCATGACTAATTCAGTGTTTTGTTTTGCACATAGTCAATGCTTAGTTAATTGTGCTCAGTTAATCATGCTTTTGTTCAAGGTCACTTGATCTACTTCTGTTCATGAAATGGGAAGGGGTGTAACAGCAAAAACAGGGTTCTAGAAGCAGGCAGGCTTTTGAAACTGTCAGAAAGGGCATGGGACCACTTTGATCAGCATGGCAGATATAAGAAGGAACTAGGCTTCCAGCCAATGAGAATGTTCTACAAATAGTATTGCCCATCTGGAACATTTACTGGACTGAACTCTGTGGATCTGTGATCTCCAGGATTATTGCATACAACCTTTAATAGACTTATTTCTATCTCCTAGCATAGATGAGGGAGCTGAGGCTCAGAAAAGGGAGTTGACTTGGGAGAGGCATCAGAACTGATTAAAATCCAGGTCTAGCTGATTTCTAAGCCCAATTCATAATGTCCGTATCAGGATAAAGCACTACATTATAGTTGGATTTTAAAAGATCCCATGAGTAGCATGAATAGCCTGTGTGTCACATTTTTTTTTATTCAAAGTACTTGAGTTACACAAGTCTCTGCCTGGTCTTTAACCTTCAGCCCACCTTAATGTCTCCCCCTTCTACAGTTTCCCAAAGAACTTAGGACAGCAAATGAAATGGCTTGAGAATGTAATTCCAGTGAGTTTGTAAACTGGACATATTAATGTGGTGCAGAGACCTCCAGGGATTGGGGAAAGAGTGCTGGCTGAACCATTAATGGAGCCAAAGATGGGGTAACGAATACAGAAAATATGCAAAGTTTATCCCAAAAGTCTTTAAAGCAAGAACATTGTGATCCTTCTCAGAATTCCCACAGATGCAGACATGATGAGCAAAATCCTCTCTTCCAAAGTCCATGAGGGGCTCTGAGAGCACATCAGGGTTGTTACTTAGGTACCTCAGAGACTAACAGACTGAGTCTCATTCCTAGATCCAGATCAGACACTTACTAGCAGAGGTATTTAAGGCAAATTACTTAGACTATACATGATTCCTTGTTGGTACTGAGCATAGTATCTAGCATATTACACACATTCAATAGTTGCTATTACTGTGATTTTTATTAATATTTTCCAAGTTCAGCTTCTCAAGTCAGGTCTAATTTTTTTGATAGCCAAAATAACTAGACTTCTGGTTCAGTCACACCTGTTAGGGACCCAGATCAGCCCCTGGGATCAGAATTGAGCACACCACTTAACTCTTGCTTTCTGACTCATATTCACATGACAATGCATGCATATCTGGAAGTCTATCCAAAGCACCCTGGTGCAAAGACAATTGTGTAGACCCTTCCCAAGAATAGACTGGCATCTCAGAAGGGAAATTATTCAGAGCCCCAGAACCTCGAAACTTCTAAAAAATTGTTGAAGTCACCAGAATACCAAAAACCATAAAACCAGTTCTAAAGTTCTTGCTAGCCTGTAGGCCCCTATAGACTCAAAATATTTGAGTTGCAAAAGTCTATGTAAACCTAGAAATCATGTGGTCCAACCTCTTTGTTTTGCAGACCAAAACACTGAATGCTGGAGAGTGACTAGAACTACAAATTATTAGAATCGCAAGGCAAACAGTCCCATGTAGGGCTGAAAAGGAGACTTACCCAAGAGTTTCTTGGATCTGGTGACCCCAAGCTCAAAGCTTCCCATGCTTCCAGGCTGTTTCCTGACTAGTGAATAATGGTTATTCCCACTGTTAGATGAATATAAGGCTGCAGGCTCCTGCTGTGTTGTCTGTGTTTCTATGACTCATTGGCTTGTACATCTGCCTATCCCCAGAGGATAGCAAGTTCCTTGAGGGTAAGGAGCACTTTAGCATTTGCAATTCTTAAGTCAGAAACATGTGTTAGCGGGAAGGAGCCTAGAGTTGACTTCATGCTACCCATTTATTCTACAAGTGGGCAGGTTCATGGTTACCAGTCGTACCATGGCAGAGTCCAGCTTTAGCACACGGTCTTCCGACTACTTCACCATGCTGTGCCATTGTATTAGACCATTAGTAGGTGCCAGTGACACTTCCCTCAATTTTCACCCCTAGTTCAGTTCTTTCTCTGGAACTCTTGACTTGGTTATTCTACTGCCTACTAAACATCTTTATCTGGACAAGTAATGTATATCTCCACATATCCAAAACTGAACTTGGAGAAGACTAGGGGTGTGTGTGTGTGTGTGTTTATGCATGATCTGAAGAAATGGGGAGTAAGAACTTATCACATAATAGCTTTCACTTGGCTATAAACACTGATCTAACTCATATTGGTGGTGTTAATAGATTACACTGTGTGAAAGAACGTTTACATGCCCTGTGTAGCGGGTGGCAAAAACCAAAGTTAATGCCATGGAGAAATTTTAGAGCTAGCCATTTCTCTTGCCTAGGCATACAAGTAGCATGCATTGCCAAAAGGAACATCACAATGTCAAGAGAGACAGACAGACAGACAGACAAAAGGAAAGTGAGATGTATATTCAGTGTTAGAAGATGTTCTACCTCTTGCATCATTGATAGATTGAAACTTCCATATTCAAATTCACATAATATAAAACAATATAAATACTTTAATGTGCAAATTTATTAGGTCAGATGTTATCTGTTGTCAGCTGTTTACTCCTGAAAAGACAGCACAGCAACCCTGTAGTGTTGTTTTTAAAAAGTCTGATGTTCTTTTAAAGGACTTTATCCTGTCGGAATTGCCTACATGAAAGAACTGCAAGGTGCGGCCCTGAGTGGAAGAATGACAGAATTGCGTGTATGATTAATCAGAGAGCGGATGAGCACCTATCCAATCCCAATGCCTTCACTAATACTAACTTCTCTGTCCAGAAAACAGATCAACAAATTCAGTTGATTCCCAAATCAATAACAAAGAGGCACTGTGAGCCCTCCAGTTGTTTATGACAGGAAATTATACATCAATGTCCTCAATGGCCATACCACTCTGTTCAAATAACAGCTCAACTGGATTTGCCTTGTCATGTTCAGCCCTTCCAAGCATCTTTAAGATGGGAGATTGCATTTTCCATAAAATCATGCCCGCTCTGATTTCTGCAGTTGAGTTCTTTTAAACCCTGTGAGAAAAAGTAAAACAATCAAGAACTAGGTCAAGGTTATGCTGGCCCTCTACTTCTGTTTCTGACTGAAGAGGGACCATCAGTTCACCAGCCCCTCAGAAAGTCTTCATGGCCTTTATTGTTTCTTTTGTGGGTGGTTAGAAAATAGAGGTGTTAGTGCTCCACTGCTGGTGGGAGTGTAGACTGGTGCAGCCACTGTGGAAATCGGTATGGCGATACCTTAGAGAACTAGGACTGGAAGTTCCGTTTGACCCAGCTATTCCTCTGGTGGGTATCTTCCCCAGAGAATTAAAAGAATCATACCACAGTGATATACGTGCATCCATGTTCGTAGCAGCATAATTTGTAATAGCCAAAACTTTGAAGCAGCCCAATTGCCCATCAATTGGAGATTGGATAAAGAAAATGTGCTTTTTAAAAAATAAAATAGAGTACTACTCAGCCATAAAAAGAGAAATTAGAGACATTTATAGCTAAATGGATGCACATTGAGGTGATACTCTTAAATGAAATAAATAGGACACACATGTGTAAATACCAAATAGTTTCTCTAGTGTGAGAAACTGAAAGTGCAAATAATGATTAA
>NW_004624823.1:8438857-8536022 GCF_000247695.1 Heterocephalus glaber | reverse complement strand
AAGTAAGAACCAAGATGCATCATGTAAAGGTACAATTCCCAATGAGAAATGTAATTGTGTTGTATACCTGAAATGTACCAATAAAAGAATTTAAGAAAAAAAAAGATGTGTACATGTTGTGTGTTTGAGGTACATAATATATATTTTCCTTTAAGCTCATCTATCTCTTATTCCTCCATTTAATGCATCAGTCAGCATTGTTAAAGGGAATTCTTATAAAGTCCTTGATTTCAGGTGGGTAAAGGGCAAAAAGAATCCCCAAAGTCCTAAGCTCCCTTTTAGGACAGTGATTTTCAACTGGCAGTAATTTTGTTTCCAAGGGGACCCTTATCAATGCAACAGTATTTGATATTGTCACGATTTGGAGAAAAGGTACTATTAGCATCTACTGGGTAGAAGCCAGGGATGTTATCAAACATCCAATACGCAGGCAGCCCTCAAAACAAAGAATCATCTGGGCTAAAATGTCAATAGTGCCTCAGTTGGGAATGATCTATGAGCTTGGGATGATGACTCAAGGCTGGCCTGTTTTATGTTTCACGAAAATGTAACTGCAGATCTCAACTTCAAGCATTATTGTTTCTTTCCATTCAAATGTGTTTAAAAATATTTAAAAGAAAGGTCACATGGAAGCACATTTCTGGTAGGGGTGAAGTTATGAAATATGTAGTTTAGAAAAGAGATTATTTTCCATGGTGATTAGGCATCCGTCACAAGGGAGGGACAAAGGTGCACATTAAAGTATAATTGCCAGGTAAATATTTTCCTGACTCCAAAGAGATGTTATGGACTTTTACTCAGGGATGAGAACTGGAGTCTCAGGTTAGCTACTCTTCGTTTTTCTGACTCGAATCTGGAGGCAGATCAGCCATCCCTGATGCAGAACAAAAGTTTTAAGACCCCATTACTACTAATAGAGAACAATCTCTTCCTACACAGGGCCTGAACTGACAATTAAAATGAGACAAGGAAAAGTCTGGACTTGTTAGTTGCTGAAATCTATGTTCTGGATCAGATTTCTCTCCCCAAAATCTCTCAGTGATCAAGTTCTGGAGGGTCTGAGCAGGTATTACGTAGATGTCTTGTCTCTTGCATGGGCCCAGGAATGCTAGCCTAGGGAATTTGTTTACTCTAACAACACACTACTGGTAAGGGTTAAAATAGTTCCCAAAGGCCCATCTTTCTTCTGGGTTGGGTCATTTTCTTTTTGTTTTTTTTGCTTCCCAGGGATCGAATTCAGGGCCTTGCACTTGCGAGGTAGGCAGAGGTTGGGTCATTTTCTTGCTGATTCAGTATGTGGAAAGAGCACTGGATTCAGAGTCAAAAGTTACACACAGTTTTCTGGGACTTTCAGCAAGCACTTTAACATCTCTAGACCCAAGTTTCCTCTTCTGTAAATTGAAATAGCTGTAATGTCTAGTGTGTCCATGGTTCCTCACGATTTCCATAATCTTGCTGGATTTACCCCTCTTATTAGCCTTCTGAGAATTTCAGTCTCTTCTGTCCACACAGAAGAGGGGTGGATGCTGGATGGAGAGGACAAAGCCCCTTCTGAATGGGTGAGACATGAGAGATGGAAGAGACTGCTGTATTGACCCTATGCAGGCTCTCCCTATGCAGCATCAAAGAGGTGGCAGACAGAGAGGGTGAGATGTGGGCATGAGCCACAAGGCTGGTTCATAGGCTGGGACCATCGTAGCTGCAGTCGCAGTAGAGTCAAGCTAAGAAACCCAACAAAGCAGAGTCTTGAAGAGCATCTTCTTGTTTCTTTGGTTTACAGAAAGTGCCATCCATCCATCCATCCATCCACCATTTACTTAGTCCAAACTCTGCTCAAACACATGGTGAGAAGTTAAAGTTAACTAAAATAAGGTGGATTCTTTCCATCTTAAGGTTTCACAGTGGGTAAGGGAACGGGCTTGGGCATTAACACCCTGCCTCTGTTTTGTACCTCTGTCACTTCTGTGAGCAAATTCTTTCACCTCTCTGTGCCTCAATTTCCCAACCTATAAAGGTAGAATACTAATAGTGACCATATTAAAAGTATTATCAGAGGATTGAATGAAACTATTTAGGTAAAGCCCTTAACACAAGGTCCAGTACAGATGAGTGTTCCATAAATGTTAGCTATTATCATTCGAGGAAGTGATGAGACAGACAGTCAATCAAGCAGACAAGCAATGGTTAGCTCTCCATGGAGCCCAGGTAGATGGGGATCATTGAAGAAAGCTGGGTTATTATGATGGGAAACAGGTACCAAAGAATACAGAAGATGACACCAAAAGAGCCACAATGGCTAATGTATCTTTTTTGTTTGTTTGTTTGTTTGTTTTTACTTTGCTTCTACTTGGGTGGAAGTACAAACATAGAAATGAACATGAGAAGGGAGTTCGGATGCCTCCAAAACATAGACAGTATTTTCCCCAAACCAAGCAGGTCCTTCCCTGATTTCCTTTGATCTTGGGACAAGCCTGTGAGCTAGGTGTCATCTATGTAGCTTCCTAGGGCTGCCATAACAAAGTGCCACAACTTGAGTATCCTGAAACAAAATTTATTTTCTCACAGTCTGGAAGCCAGAGGCCTGAAATTGGCAGCACTCAGTCAAAATCGTGATGATGGCAAGTATATTCACTTGTTAGGGTTGCCACAATAAAGAGCCACAGACAGGGTGACTTAAACAAAAGAAGTATATTTTCTCACAGTTCAGAGTCTGGAAGTACAAGATCAAAGTGTCTGCAGGGCAGCTCCCTTGCGGCCTGTCTCCTTGGCTTACAGACAGGACAGATGCCTCCTCACTGCTGTGCTGTCACATGGCCTTCATACATTTGTGTGCATGGTGTCTTTGCCTCCCCTAAGTGTCTTTGCCCGGTGTCTTTGCCTCCCCTAAAGAGGACACCAGCCTTATTGGGTCAGGGGCCACCTTAGTGGCCTCATTTTAACTCACTCACCTCTTAGGGTCCTCATCTCCAAGAATGGCAATTATTCTAAGGTCCCATGGTTGAGACTTTGACACAGAATTCAGAGTGTAGGACACAATTCAACCTATCATAATAGGAGCATGCTCCATTGGGAGGCTCTAGGTGAGGATTCTTGCCTCTTCCAGACACTGGTGGCTATTGGCATTCCTTGCCTTGTAGCCACATCCTGCCAATCTCTGCCTCTGTAGCCATACTGCCTCTTCTTCTCTGTGTGAACTCCCTCTACTCCCTGTATAAAGATATTTATGATGGCATTAAAAACCTACTAGGATAATCTCTTCATCTTAAGATCCTTAACCACATGTCTAAAGATCTTTTTATTCAAATAAAGTAACAGTTGCAGGTTCCAGAGATTAGGACCTGGATATCTTTGGGGAAAGAGGCATTTTTCAGTTTACCACACCACCTCATTATTCAGGTGAGAAAAACTAAGGCTCTACAAAGTAAAACAGTATTCCCAGTATGATAGAAAGAATAGAGACAGAGGCAGATTTCCAGACACAGGCTGTGAACTGGCTCACAACTCTTTCCAGTGCACAGAGCCATGCCCCAGACCAAAGCAGAATGAGAAGAGGACTGTGTTAACTGTGTGGATGGCAATATTGATTATGCCCAAAGCAGGCTGTAAGTAGTGCAGGCTGTAAAGAGTTAACCTCACAATTGGCTTTTTTATAGAAGTGAGTCCAGCCAAAGCCTACATGCTAAGGTCAGAGTAACTCGCACCCAAATTCCATTCCCACAACTAAAACCTTCTTACTAAAAGGACACTGTTCTAATTATAACCATATATTTTGCCTACTTCATTCCTAATTCGAAAATGCTTTGTCTTGTCTTTTATGAGCCATGTTTACATTGCTCTCCATAGAAACTGCATGACTGCATATCTTCACATGTAGTTCTGCCCTTGCACATAGCTTACCTTTACCCCGGTAAATTACTAATAAAAATCAGTGGCTTGGGCTGGCCAGTGCCTTTGTCGGTTTCACCACCTTGGTTGTCCTGTCACCTGTTTTCTGTCTGTCTCTCTTAGTTCTGTCTTTTAGTTTTTTCCTTAAGCCTGCATCATATACTGGGCAGGAGACTGGAACCTAACTGCAGGGGTCTCTGGTAATTGACACCCAACGTGGGGCTTGAACCCCATGACCCTGGGACTATGAGTCCCATGCTCTACTGACTGAGCTAACTGGGCTTGCTTCTGAAAACAAAAAAGCTAAGGAGGAGGTCCTCATCAAGAAGCTCCCGTTCAGAGAGGGGAGCACAAGAGCTCAGGAAGGATGGTGAGATGGGAGAACCCCATTATCAGTTTACTAGGGTAGGATCAGACTTCACACTTTGGACAAACAAGTTCCTAGAAGTGTGGGATGCAGCCCGAGCCTCGGATCTTGGATTTATTTTGGAAAATGTCTCAGGTGCACAGGGCCAAGGTTGCTGGAAGAGTTGTAGCAATTTTACCGGGCAAGTCACAGCAGAGCTGGTGTTTACTCTCACAAGAAGGAAGCTGTGGGGATAGAGGGACTCACTGGGTCTTTTTCACAGAGACTGGGAGGCAAGCAGATGTGGTCAGGGTGGCAGCCTGGTGGGGGAAGGGGGGAGACCTGGCCATGAGAGAGAGGATGGGGCTGGGACTCTGCCAGTGCCTTCTGAGGACAGAGACATGTGCTACAAGCCCAAGGAGCACGTAGTATGACCAGCTCACTCCACTGTGCCGAGGATTTGCTTTGCTCAAGCACTGGATGTTTCACATCTCAGAAAATCCTTTCTACCTGGGCAAACAGAGGCAGCTGGGTACCCTTGTTCCAGCACTCACTTGAGTATAATGGTTGCCCCTAGATCTGTTTCAGATTGCAAGGCCAAGGCCATGGCTCTGTTTTCCTGGCTGAGGAAAAGGGCTTGTCTGCAAACTGCTCCCAAACAAGCAATATAAAAAGAGATACACCCATGGGCTGGGAGCTCTGCTGCTGTTACAGTTTGGACCTGGAATGTTTCCAAAGGATCATGTGTTGCGGGCTTGGTTGCCAACGCAGCAAAGTTCAGAGGTGGGCTTTGGGGAAGTGATTGGATCCTGAAGGCTCTGATCTCATCAATGGATTAAGCCACTGATGGGTTCAAAATTCAGTGCACTGTTGGGAGATGGTGAAAACTTTAGGAGGTGGGGCCTAGCTGGAGGAAGCAGGTCACTAGGGCATGGTCTGGAGGGGTTCATTTTGTCCCTGGACCCTTCCTTACTCTTTCTGATTTCTAGCTGCCATGAGGTGTGCAGCTTTCCTTCCTCCGTGTCCTTCTGCCATGAAGCTTCTGCCTCACCACAGACCTAAAAGCAATGGAACCAACTGACTGTGGACTGAAACCTCTGAACCCACAAGCTAAATATAACTCTTTCCTCTTGCTCATCTCAGATATTTTGTCACAGTAACAGGAAGCTGACTACCACAGTGGGCTTAACAGAGATTAGAAATAACAGTGGTTTAGATAGTATTCGATTATAGAAGGTCATTTCTCACCCACTTAGCCTGGGCCTACACAGCTTGGAGCTTGGATGGGAGTTCAGGAGAACAGAGCACCCAAATCTTTCCAATCTTATTGCTGCATCATCTCTAGGAGGTGGCTCTTGTTCATGGGGTCCAGCAGATTCATGCTCCTTGCATCCTTTCCCTGCCTTCTGTACTCTCCATCTTCATCTAAAGAACTCCCCATAGTACATATATCTTTTTGTTTTGGTACTGAGGATCGAACTCAGGTCCTTGCACTTGCGAGGCAGGCGGTGGAACCACTGAGCTAAATCCCCGGCTATCTTAGTACATATATCTTATTTAGAGCATCCAGAGAGTTGTCTGCTTTCCTGCTTAGATGCCAACTTATACAGTTAGTTTGTGACCTGACAATGAGAAGAGCTGCAAAGCAAAAATGGGTAAAGCAATGCTATAGCTTACCCATTGCTGATGTATCTCAAGACAAAACGGAGGAGCTGGGGCATTTGGTAGCTAGATCTGAGAAGGGGGGTGTCTCTGTGAGTAAGCAGTTTGAGTTGCATGAAGCTGCAAGGTGTGCACTGGCTTGAGACTGTATCAGTGGGCTCCTGAGTGAGGATCCAAAGATAGGATTGAGTTTGGGCAGCAGAAAAGGCTGCACTGGATGGGGAGGGCAGGTGAACTCAGTGCACTGGCTGGAGCAAGCAGGAGTTGAAGACAGGAAAGATCAAGAAGGGGCAGGCAGGAAACTCTGCCTGGATGCTGCAAAGAGGAATAGAGAGCAGCAGAATCAGAAAGAGATGATAAGAGACTCCTGGGTGGTGAAGTAGAGCCCCGAGTCACTGCTTGGCCCTCGCTATGGGCTGAATTGTGCCCCTGTAACCCCACCAATTGTCTGTGTTGAGGTTCTAACCTCCAGTAGGTCAGAATGTGACTGTACTCAGGGACAGGATCTTTAAAGAGGTAATTAAGTGAAGTAATTAAAGTGGGCCCTAACCTAAATGATTGGTGTTCTTATAAGAAAAGAACAGGGCACAGACATGTACAAGGTGTGAACAAAAAACATGGTGTTTAAATTTTTAAAAAACTTATTACAGTAAAAGACACATTGTTATTAATTTCCCTCAGAATACTCACTCTCACATCAAACACACTTATCCCATTGTTCTTGTCATTTTCTGAGCAGTTCTGAAAGTCTTTTATGAGCGTCCTTAATTGTGCTGTTATGGCTGCCTTGATGTGCTAAATTGATTCCAAATATTCTTAGCAATTTCTGTCAAACAGAAACATTATGGTGTGTCCTCATCTGCCTTATTCACTTGATCTGTCACTATGGATCTTCTGGCTCTTCTCCAAAGTCAAAATGACCACGAAGGTAAACATTTTGAAGCAATTCAAGAAAGTGGCAAGAACAATGGAATAAGTGTGATCAAAGTGAGGGGAGGTATTTTGAGGGAGGTTGATGGAAATATGTCTTTTACTGTAATAATTTTTTAAAATTTAAACATTCACTGTATTTTCTGAGTGCATTTCCTATGAGGGGAAGAAAATACACAGACACATGGAGAAGACAGCCATCCTCAAGCCTCGAAGGGAAGCCTCATAAAGCACCAAGCCTGCTGCCATATTGATCTTGAACTTCTGGCCTCTATAAATGTAAGAAAATTAATTTGTTATTTCTATCCCCCAGTCTGTTCTATTTGTTACAGAAGCCTGAGCAGGCTAATACAATCTTTTATTTATCAACATATGTTGATCTTTCCCAGTAACCTTCTCTGGGAATGTTTTGCCTAATCAAACTTTTATTTTTCTTTTAAACTTTAAGAAAAATTTAACATGCATAAAAGTATAAAGAATTTCAATACCTATGTCCTTATTATGCAGAATTAACAGGGGTATAAGTTTTCCCATTTGATTCAAGCACTTTGAATAAAATAATGCAAGCGTTATGAATATGATAAAGTCCCTTCGACCACATCCTTGAACTCCTTCCTCTTTCTCTCTTCAGCAGCAATTGCTATCAATGAACTGAGGTGAATTCTTTCAATCCAAGTGTCTGGAAAACATTTGGCACTAGCTTGTGTGATATTTATTTATTTATTTATTTATGTATTTACCAGGGATTGAACTCTGGACCTTTCACTTGCAAGACAGGAGCAGAAAAACTGAGCTAAATCCCTGGCCCTGGTTTGTGTAATTTTTTTTTTTTGGTTCCAGGGATCGAACTTGGGACCTTGTGCTTGCAAGGCAGGTGCTGGAACCACTGAGCTAAATCCCTGGCCCCTGGTTTGTGTAATTTTTAATTGTAGTCTTACTGTATGTATTGTGAACCTTGGCTCTACCCTTTTTCTTTCTTTTTTTTTCTTTGGTACCAGAGATGGAACTCAGGACCCTGTGCTTGTGAGACAGGCAGCGGCACCACTGAGCTAAATCCCCAACCCTATCATTTTTTATTTTCATGTTTGGTATATTCCAAAGTATAGCAAGCAAACCATGGTATAAAAGATGGTATTAACTGATACAGAGACTAGCAGGGGATTAAATAACACTGAATGGAGGACTGAGAAAATTATGTACCTGAAGAAGATTAAGTAAAAAAAGAATGCTCTGGGGACTAATTATTAAACACTTGCTAATCCTTTCTTTTAACAATGAGAGAGTACATGCTTTCAGCAAGCACAGTATCTAGCTAGACTTTCATACTACTGTCATTTCGCATGTTATATATTTATGATTACCTTCTATTTAAAGTTATCACTCATCTGTGATACTAAAATAAAGTATTATAAAATAAATTTACTTAAGTGTGAAAAAAGTAGATAGATTTAAACAAAAATATGAGACTAATAATGGCACATGATATGTGAATATTAAAAATAAGTGAAAGGTGTTCACAAATAAGATTGGGGGGAAACCAGATGTGTCCATGGTCTTGGTGATATCTACATTTATTGGAGACTCTGACAGCCTCGGTACCATAAAATGTATTCCATTCATTATCTGTTGCAATCCTGAAGAAGGGATGATTAGCTTGCTTTGCCAAATTAAGAACTGAGTCTCAGAGAGGTAATTTAAGTGGGTAAGTCTCTTCTGAACAGTTTCAGGACTCCTGTAAGCTATGCTCAGTGTCTTCAAGTCTTTTCTATAGACTGTGTCTTAAAGGATACCAGATCTGATGGATTACAAGGGCTGTCAGGAGCTAGAATAAGGTGAAGAGTCCAATGTGCTTTGGAAACTGTGACATGCCATCAGGGGTACACATGACTGGGCAGAAGGCCTCAAACTTGGGTCTGATGCTCCGCTGCTGCCATCCTGGGATTCTTAACACTTTTCCTTTGCTTATGTTTCTAAGTCAAGTTGGAGGGGACGATGGAGCATTCATAGGCAGCTTGGAGCTCAGGCTCACCTGTGGTTCCCTTCCGCCATCTCCCTGAGATAGGTTCTCAGCATCCAACTGTGAATCCTGGACCCTGGGCTTCTTCCATTCTCATTTGACAGGAGCAGCTACCCTCTGCCCAAGGTATTAGTGGCCCCTGTTCTGCTATTAACCTGCCTTGACCTGGGTACAAGTACAGACAAGATTGGAGTTGGATGTGTTCGCCAAGATGTCTCACTTGGGGCAAAATGTGGCTGTCCTTTCCCAGACTTGTAGTGTCATGGCCTGTTCAGTGGGAAACTGAGCATGGGCCTCTCACCCACCCTTCATCCAGAGACCCAAGGACCTGCCATCAAAGTTGCCAGCATTGGGAAATTGCTTGCTACTGTGGACTGGGGCAGCAGCATACTCATAAGAAGGAAAGATCTACTTCCCTAACCCCTGCCAGGCCCCACTTTCCATTTGCTCTGGGCCCTACAAATTATGTAGCTGGGTCTGAGTGCCATACAAACATAAATGAGTCCCCAGTGTATGTCTGTGTGTATGCTGTGGACATCTACATGGAAAAACAAGAATACAAATGGAGAAGTCCAGGGGATAGGAAAAAAGTGTTTCGTGAAGCCTCAAGGGTGGAAGAGTTTATACAGACATGCCCCAGCACAAAGGACAGAAGCCTCAAACCTCAGTTCTCGTATCAAATCCAACAACTTGCTATAGGCCTCTGCTTACCCATCTGTAAAATGAGGAGGCTGGACCAGTGTAGGGTATGAGACTAGAATGGAAATGAGAATCTGTGGACTGTCTCCTGGAAAAGTGTCCAGATGCCAGACGTTTCACATGTGACATTACAACTTCCTGAGCAATCCATTTCTGGACCACAGGGACTCAGGTAAGGAATCCTTGCACCAGAAGTTCTCTGAAGGTTCCTTCTGCACACAGCTTGGCAGTAAGGGCAAACAGCTTAAAAAGACTAAGCAATGGGAGATGGGCTGAGATTTTAAAGCGCCAAGACAGAAAGGAAATCTTTTTTTTTTTTTTTAGTACCGGGCATCGTACTTGGGTCCTTGTGCTTGCGCAGCAGGTGGCGAAACCACTGAGCTAAATCCCCAGCCCCAAAAAGAAATCTTAAGAAAGCTCTGTGGCAAGGGCAGAATGAAGAAGATGGCAGAGCATGTGAAGGCCATTAAAACTTCCAGAAAAACCAGGAAGTGCACTGAAAGAAAGAAAAGAAAGAAAGAGAGAGAGAAAAGGAGAAAAAAGGAGAGAAAGAAAAGAAAAGCAAGTCCACATCCAGGGAGCAGAAACTGATAGGTTAGCAGATAAAGATGGAGGAGGAATGAGGAGCTGCAGGAAATGGGAGTATTCTGTGAAGCAGAGCTGACTCATGAAATGTTTGGGCTGATGGCCCCCTGCAGAATTTACCTAAATCCCACAGTGAGGGTGCCAGCTGCCAGCCTGGTCTCTGATGGGCCACTGAGTGATTTCTGGGGCCAGCTGGCCAAAGCTCTGGAAAGAAAGAGTGGGTAGACTCAACTCCAAAGAAAGCAGCTCCAGGGCCCTGGGGAAAAGTGAAGAAGGAGGAGGAGAACCAAGACACTCAAGTAAAGCAGGAAATGGCCCAGCAAACAAGCTTACATCCAAGAAAGGAAGGCCGGTTTCAGAGGAGTGAGGAGACACATGACACATGCGGTGGGGAAGAGGGCAACCGCAAGAAGGGCAAAGATGAACCAGGGAAGTTGTGACGTTAATAAGAGATGTGATAAATGGATGTTTTTGTTTGTGGGAGAAGACATGTGAATACTTGTGTTACACATTTCATAATGTAATTGCATAATTTGTACAACACTTAAAACCCACACAAAACAAGACCAAATGTTACTCATAGACACCTGGATTGAAAAGGAAGAGTCCCCAAGGACCAGGCTGAACACATGGGTAGAATTATTTCTTCCAGAGCATAACCCTCTCCACCCGCAAGAGTGAGAAACACATTTCAGGAAGAGGGCCGGGAATCAGACCTAGATTTAAATTTGTGTTCTGACACTCCGAGCAATGTGATTGTAGCTATTTCGGCTATTTCAATTTCAATTTCATTATTCACCAAAAGGAGAAGGTTGTATTTGTCACGCCTGTGCTGCAGTAGGGTTACAGGCTCCTGTGGAAGAAAATGCATGTATGATAGCTTTGTAAGCTGTAAATTATTTCAAATGCAAGACATTATTTCTTTGCTCATTTATTTGTTTATTACGAATTCAAGTACTCCTTTTATTCCAGCTAAACAAAGTGTTTTCACAAAGTTAAACAAAATCACAATACCATAATAACTCAGTCCACTTTGTCCTTCATTTTATTACTGTTGTTGGTGAAATGGGCTGGGATGGGGCATTATCCAGCCATTCTTTCACTCATTCTTTTATTGAATCATCATTCATTAGTCTCATGGTGACTTAGGCCCTCCTAAGGCCAGAATTCCACAGGTCACCAGGGGAACAAATGTGACATTTTCTCTCTTGGGGGAGCACAGTGGTAAGTGGGGGTTTTATGTCCCACCAAAAGCAAGGAAGAATTTCTCTCGCTTCTCTTCACATCCAAGCTCATCATTTAAAAAATTTTATTGAACTCAGGACCTTGTGCTCTCCAGGCAGGAGGCAGAACCACTGAGCTAAATCCCCAGCCTCATTGGGTTATATTTTAATTCTCACCAAGCCAAAACCTGCCTGCTTCTGGAGATTCATGTGGCTTCTACCTGGACCACTGCTGGCCTTGTCCTTATTTTATTTTTTGGTACCGGGGATCGAACTCAGGTCCTTGTGCTTGTGCAGCAGATGGTGAAACCACTGAGCTAAATCCCCGGCCCTTTGCCCATATTTTAATTTCTACACTTGATCTTAGACAAAAGGCCGAGAAGCGACCATATTTTAATTTCTCTGAGACCCATCCTTTTACTGCTAATGGTGTAAATTAACCCATCTTTGAATAGATCATTTTTTTGTTGTTTTATTCATCACAGCTATGGAATATGACATCCTGTCCTTGAAGTACAGACTCCATAAAGACACTGGCCTTGTTTTTCCCACATTGTGACTCCGAATCCCACAGCTCAAAGGATATGAAAATGCTGGCATCAGGGTCTATCATGGCTGTGGGGGCCCAGTATTGCAGGAGGGAGGCAGCAGCGTGTGCTTCTTCCTTGAGATGGCTTCCAGGTCCAAAGCTGGGAACAGGAAAAGCAGAGTCCCACCACAGTGGTGCCCTATGGTGGTTGACCACAGCTTGCAGGAACTGTTGTCTGGGGCTGTAGGAGGGACTTCAAAGCGGCGGGGGGGGTGGAGGAAGGCAGCCTCTGTACTGGGGATGTGGGTGGAGTTCCTGGGGCCTTCCAGGCCACATGCTGTGGAACACAATGGAGAGAATGCTAAAGCCAGAATCAAGACTTGATTAGCTGGGGTGATGGCAAATGGCTGTAATTCTAGCACTCTAGGAGGCTGGGGCAAGGGGTCACAAGTTAGAGCCCAGCCTGGGCAATTAAGTAATTTAGTGAGACTCTGTCTCAAAAAAAAAAGCTGGGGATATAGCTCAGTGTGAAAGCCCTGGGTTCAATCCCAAGTACTGGGGAGAAAAAAAGAAAGAAAGATTTGATGCCCCTTTCAACAATTCATTTACAAAAATAATCAAAATAATCTGTAAACACTGCCCCTTGCCAGCTCCTTCCCACTAAGTGCCTCTACCACTCAGCCCCACCCGCCTCTGCTCCTCCCATGGGTGGTTCTTCCCCTTCTAATCCTTTCCATGGCACATCACAAAGTTTAGTGTTTTCTTTTTTGTAAGCAAAGACTCTTCCGTGTGGGGCACATTTCCCAAGCAAGCTCAAGCCACCCACACTTCCCCAGGCTCCAGAGGACCTTGCCCCAGTGCTGCCTTCCCAAGACGGGAGGACAGTCACTATGACTCCTCTGTCCCCTGCCATTCATTAAACACCTTTTTTCTGTGTTGTTTATTGTGACAGAATACATGTAACATCAACTTTAACATTGGCCTACTCTGGTTGGAGTTGTTTGGGAGTTTTTTGTTGATGTTGTTGAGTTGTAGAAGTGTTTTTGTTATTCAAATGTGGATATTGGTCCTTACCAGATACATGATCTGCAAGTATTTTCTCTCATTTTATGTAAGTTCATTTTCTGTTGCTGGACAGATACCCGAGACTAAGGAATTTATAAAGGAGAGACATTTATGTTGGCTCCTGTTTGTGGAGGCTGGAAGTCCAAGATTGGGTGGCCACACCTGCAAGGGCCTTGTGTTGCATCAAAAGCAGGCAAAGGAGTGGGCGTGTGTTGGGGAGGCAAAGAATGAGGGGCAGCCTGCCTGTATATCAGGGTGCTTTTCCAGTAACTAGCCCATCCTCTGAGAAAGCCACGGGTCCTGATGAGGAAATCACCTCCCGAAGTCCCTCTACCTCTCGCCAGTATTACATCGGGGAACTGATGTCCACATGAGCTTTGGAAGAGGCAAACTATATTCAAATCGTGACTTTTCATTCTCTTTATAGTGTCCTTCAATGCCAAGAGTTTTGAATTGTCCTAAAATCTACTGTATGTAATCCTTCTTTAGTAGCTTGTGCAGTGAAACCAATTGTCTCCCATTTCCGGTCTTGCAAGTCCATGGTAGTATTCACTTTGATACCCGAACGTCTTGTCCAGATGCCTCAACAGCCCATTACTGGGTCCCTTTCACTCAAAATGCTTCCTTTGCCTGACTTCCTATTGTTCCCCCTTTTGTCTATGCTTAGCCATAACTTATCCTGGACATTTATATTTCCTGGTCTCATCTTAGATGAGTTAAAGTGTTTCTGGAATCTGATCGGGCTCAGAGTTTTGCTTCTTGTGACCATCATTGCTAAAGACTCTTTTTATGCATTTCTAGAGAACCACTATTACACACTTCAACGTATGTTTAGCAAACAGTTTTTTAAACCCAAGTTCTCTTCATGAGCAGATTCTCTCAGAGCCTGATTGGTGTCTGAGCTTACCAGGCATGCTTCCAACTGCTGGCACCTGGCTGCCAGAGCTAGCTGTATTTATCCACTGGTGGGTATGACACTGTCCACTGATGTGGTCTGCAGGACCCTTAGACCCAGCCCTGAACCAGGGACTTGAGGGAGCTGGTGGATAAGTGCTCTGGCTCCCTCACCTTTTTGGAAGCATATTTCTGAGAGGTTTGTTCCATGCTGCTTCCCAGAGTTCTCTACTAGATGAAGCTGCCGGTACCCACAGTGGTTACTGGTCTTGTTTGACGGCTTTCTCTTCCCTGTCTCACTTCTTCACTTCCTTAGTATTGCCAAATCCACAACTTGTCTCAAAGTCTACTTCGCAGGATAGCCAAACCCCAACACCATCCAGCTCCCTCCCAGCTGATAACCTCACATCCTGCTTTGTGAAGAGCATGCAGCCAGCTATATTTATGTGAAGAACTGAGGGGCCCACCCACTTGTCTCCATATCAAAGCATCAGACGTCTAAATAGAGCCATATATTTTAGCATCAGAAGGGAAAGGCCAGACATCCCCTATCTGCCTTGCCTTGGGAGTCCTCTCTAGGTAGCAGGGTCTTGTTTAACCTCCCCTCCTCTTCCCTCTCCTCTCTTCTCTTTTCCCTCCTCTTCCTCCTCTTCCCCCCCCTTCCCCTTCTTCTTACTTTTATTTTTCCCCTCCTCTCTCTCTCCCTCTGCCCCTCTCCCTCCCTTCTCCTTCTTCCTCTTCGTCTTCCTCTCTCTCCCTTTCCTTCTCCCTCTCTCTGTCCTGGGGACTGAACCAGGGCATTCACACTGAGCTATAAGCCTTTTAACATTTTAATTTAGAGACAAGGTCTTGCTAAATCACTAACTTGCCCACGTTGGGTTTGAACTTGTAATCTTCCTGCCTCAGCCCTCCCGGGATGCTGGGATTACAGGTGTGAATATCACACCTAGGTTCTCCTCCTTTTTAAAGTACCTTTCTTCCTTCTCTTACTGACATTTTTCTTTCTGCTTTAACCTATTTGGAAAAAAAGTACAAGTTGCCTTGAATCTGTCCAAAAGCTCATTGCCCTTACCTTCCCTCCCATTCTTCTCCCTAAAATGCTCTTCATTTCCACTTGACCCTGCCTACCCTTTCTCCTTCCTCTGTGACCTGGTTTGCATCCAGCTTGCCCTGGGAGTGGTATTGGAACATCTTCCGTGAGGCCTTATTTTTCCAAATTCATTGGTCTTTGCTTGTTCTTTTATTTTTCTTGACTGTTGTCTTTTCCTCCTCTTCAACCTGTTTTCATACTTAGCTCCAGTAACATCATAAAGTGTGGTGATCACATTACTCTCCTGCTTAAAAAATATTTTTTTCTTCTGACACAGGGGCTCTCTAAGTTGCCCAGGCTAGCCTTGAATTTATAATCTTCCCCTCCTGGGTAGCTGGGATTATAGGCATATACTCCCGTGCCTAGCTTCCTGCTTCAAATTTTTTGAGAATTCCTATTGTTATGAGGAAAAACATCATTTTTGTAATTCTTGCATGATTTCCTCCATGAATAGCCTCTAACTTTTCAACTTATTTTGCAAACCATCCACTACAGGCTACTGATGGATTAATTGGCCTCAAAATATCCAAATAACCATTCTTGCCTCCCAGAGATCTCTCAGCCCAAGGTGCCTTCATTTCCGCTACTTACTTATACAATCCATTCTCATTCCCAGCGTCTTCCTGTTTTCACAAAGCCCTGCTTCCTTATCTTCTCTCCCAGGGGCACACACTGCCTCACTCTTTGCTTTCTTACTCTCTGATTTCCATCTTCTTGTGTGTACACAGCCCTTGCTCTCTAGTGAGCCAAGGGCCGTGCATGACCCTGACATCTGGCATTGCATGTCAGCTTGCCAATGCTCGTGAAGATGAAGTGGAGGTCTAAGAGAGCTCTGAAGGAGTCACATCCTTGCCCTCCTGCTCTTCTCCTCCAGCAGATGGAAGACTGAAGAACCTTCTCCCACCACAGATGGCTGGTACAGTGGTAGGATTGGACATCTGTGAAGTCACTCCCTCCTCACAACTTGGACAACACCCCAAGGCCCCACCCTCGGTTTATTGCCTATGATTAACACTTCATGGGTGTATGGGAAGTATGAGCTCCTAATTATCATTGATAGGTAAGTGGCCCTAGGTCCCAAGAGGGAAGGCAATTTGTCCAAGGGCACTGTGCTAACAAGTAACTTAGTCAGAACTAGAATTTATGTCACTTGCATCTGAATCCACCTCCTGGCAGGCTGGGTGAACATTCAGCTTTACTTTCACAGGAGGACGTGGGAAACTGTGCAGCATCCAGGAAAAGACCACAGGTTTGGAGGCAGGTGGGTCTGTCACCTATCAGAAATCATTTAATTTTTATAGGCCAATTTTTTGTGTATAAAAATGGGCATAAGACTGGACATCTAGCTCAGTGGTGCAGGGCTTCTGTAGCATGTGCAAGAAGACTATGGAGTCAATACCCAGTACTGTTAAAAAAAAAAAGGTATAGTACCCCTAAGAGTTACTGTGAGCAGTAAATTAGGTGGCATGTGGAATATTACATGGGAGGCAAGATAGTGATGTATAGAGACCAAGATCTAAATCTGGTCTCTGCAACAAACTTCTTCCTAGGTGTACCCTAGGGAGGCTATTTGAATTCTGCACTAAGGATCTCTTCTTCCTTTTGTGTAAACTGAGGGTGACCATTGCACTGTCTCCATAGGGTTCATGAAAATGATGGTACTTGGCGCTCATTGTGGTGTGGTCTTCTGCTATTATAGGTGATCCCACCACCCATCACACCTCCAGCTTCCAGGGAGTGGTCTTTTCTTCCTTTCCACTGTGAACAAATACAATAAACATAATGGGACACACCACATTGTTAGCAGAGAGTCAGAGAGGGAGAATGAATTACTGTTCCTAATCACCAGTTCTGTGCCGCTATCTCCGACTGTGTTTCTCTCTGCACTAACCTGTGAACATCCCCAGGGTGGGCTCACATCTGTTCATTTTTGCTCTCCAATCAAGCAGGACAGTGTTGGGTAAATTGTAAGTGCTCAAAACAATTTGCTGAATCATTATTATACATTTACTCTTCAGGGAAAACATCAAAGTATCTCATAAAAAAGGAAATAAAAAGTAGCATAAATATTCACTTAGCAGGATATAAATACAAAATAGTAAACTGCTAGATTGCTTTCTGGTTGTCAAGTACTGTCCTGAGTGTGTGATGGTGTGTTTAGTCCTGATCCAGTGGGGTGTGTACTGTTATTATCCCCATTTTATGAATGAAGAAACTGAGGCACAATGAGGTTAAGAAACCCGGTGGAGGTCATGAAACTAGGGAGCACCGGGTGGCTTGGCTGCGGAGCCCAGTCTTTGAACCCCTATTCTGTGTTCCACTCCCTCCCTCCCTCCCTCTCCAGATTAAGCTCTAAATCAGCTCCTGGCGGTCATGAGGATTAGATGAATGTAAAGCACAATGCCCGGCACAGAGCGGCTCACAGTCAATGCCCAGTAACTATTAGCTCCTTACAAAAAAAAGTCCCACCTACTGACCTGGCTCAGGCCATCAGAGATCCATACTTGGCAAGCTGGTAAGGCTGAAGGATTACTTCTGTCAGAAGTATTTGCAATAACCGTAGAGTTTCCTTTACAAAACATTTTTGCTGACTAATTAACTGAACTCTCCTGGCATCTCATACTTTCATCTCTGCATCTATAATCCACACCACTTGGCAATATAATCCTTTGCATAGATATCTGTTTCCCCAACTGGGCAGAAAAATTACTGGAGGAAAGAGACTGAGCATACTTCATTAATCTTTCCATTTCCTGCCGTGCCTAGGACAGTGCTTGGCACAGAATAACCGTTCCATAAATAGTTGTGGAACTTTTGAAGTAAATTAAATCTTCACAGTGGAAAAACAAGCATGAAATAGTCCATGAAAAAGCAGAAAGGAGTCTGTGCTATCATAGTGCCAATGACTTATGAGATTTTTATGCCTCTTTTTCATTAGGCTAATATTGCATGTTCATAGTAAAAAAAAAAAGAGAAAACATAGATAAGCAAAGAGAAAAATGTTAAAATCACATATGACTCTCTTCTTACCATTTTAGTTTAATTTCCTTCTGCTCGGTCTCTGCCCACTGTTTTACATACAGGCAATGTATGTGGCAGTGATAACTGTACATGACTCATTTTGTGGTCACACCCCCTTTAACTTATTTGGTATAGGTTTTATTTTGCACTCACATGTTTTTTTGTGGGTATTTTTGGTACCAGGGATCAAACTCGGGTCCTTGTGCTTGGGGGGCAGGCGGTGGAACCACTGAGCTAAATCCCCAGGCCTGCACTCACATGTTTAATGAGGGAATCTTCATTATTAACATTCCTTGTAGAAAATTTGGAAGATCAAAATGTTGGGAATAAAGAAAGAGAAATAAAACAATCCTAGCACCCAGAGTTAATGTCAGGGTCTGCACACACACACACCCCAAGATTGACATTATATGTGTAGTTTTATATCCATTAAATAATCTTTACATTTATTCTGTGAATAACTTATTTTCCTGTTTTCAGGTGTTCTTCAAAAGTATGAGTTTCCATGGTTACTTGCTATGCTGTTAGCTGGAAGCTGCCATATATATTTTTTAAATCTCTGGGCTGTTTAGTGACAGTCAAACACTTAAAGGCTCAGGCTCAAAGGATGAGTCCCTTATAGGCAAATGTAGTTTTTCTTTTTAAAACAACTTTATGGATGTAGGATGACCTATCGCTGCATTCATCCCTAGGAAGAGCTTAGTTTGATGACTTCTGACAAATTTATATATCGGTGCAACCATCACCACAATCCAGTTTTCACATATGTCCATGTCACCTGCAGGGAAACTGTAAGCTTCTTAGACAGGCACTATGAAGAGAAATCTGCCAACAGTGTGTGCAGGAATCCAGGATGGCTGGGTGTTCTGAGAAAGTGGCTGCGCTTCTCTTCCACATCTTTCTGGGTCCCCGTCAGGGAGGAAGAATTGGCTGTGCCCTGATTTATCAGATCATTTTAACTATCTACCTGGTATTTATTGCTTTTTCCTTCCCCATTTCCTTCTCCTTCCCTCCAAGACTGAGACAAGTTGCATCAGCTCATCAGTCAGGCATCTCTGGCGTCTTGTCATTTGGACATCAGCTCCGCTCCATTCCTTCTACTTTGGTCTCCCTGAAGTCTGGTTTTTCACCCTGCAACCAGAGGGAGCCTGATGCAAATATAACTGGAGGCTGTCATTCCCCTGCTCAAAGCCCTCTTGCGATTTTCCATCATACTGGAATAAAACGCAGAATCCTTGGCATGGCCTTTAGAGATACCTGGTCATTTCTCCTTTTCACTTAGTACTTTATTCTCTGCTTACTATTCTTTTTTTTTTTTTGACACAGGGTCTCACTCACACCCCCTGAGTGTCACATGCCTGGCTTCTGCCAACTATTCTTAAGAAGTCTTCTCACCAGTCCTAACATATGCACACACACTTGTTTCTACCCCAGGACCTTTGAACTTGGTGTTCCTTCTTTCTTATTTCCTTACTTCTTCATTTCATTTGGAAAACCCTCATAGAGGGTTTTCCTGGTACTGATGGAATACAGGGCATGCTACCACTACATATCCATCCTGGCTGTCACTCTGACCCTCTACCTTCTTTCTGTGTGAGAGCTGGGTATAAAAGAATTCTCTGACCTTCTTCTCTTTGTATGTAGTAGCTCATAAGACCTTCATGTGACAGGTGTGCCCCATCCCCAGAGGAAAGCAATGAAGACACAGAGCTACTAAGAAGAATCAGAGCAAAGAGGCCTTGCCGAATTCCTCCCAGTTTATTACCGTTAGCTCAGTCCTTTTTGTCCGGTGACAATTTGACACATCTCTGTTCTTTATTGAATTAAGTATAAATAAATAAAAATCTGTGGGTCCTTGGGTCTTCATTTCTGAAGGATCCTGTGTCACATAAAACTTTCCTTAAACACATTTGTATGTTTTTCTCTTGTTAATCTGGGTGTTGTTATGGGGTGTCAGCCATAAATCAGGGGGAGGGTGAGAAAAGATACTACTTCTCCTCCCCTACACTGCTGTCTCAACATAGCCAGGACTCTCCATCACTGCCCACCCCGTTACCTGGCTTGCTGTGTATCGAGTATAAGTTCAACAGTCACTAAGTGAATGACAACTAGCGCACACACAATTTGCTTTGGCTTGTGATGACAACCCAATAGGAAGGGTGCCCCAGAGGACCGGAGGGTGTGATGGTACTGTGCTTTGAATGATGATCTGGCCTCCAAAATTCATGTGAGTGACTCTGATGCAAACTTGAATTTGAGAACCACAGGCGTGAAGCAGAAAACTGTTACCTACAGGCTGTGTCTTGCTCACAAATGGTTTTTCTAGGCCTGCATGATGGTTGAAAATGTTGAAATTAGGTGTCACCATTTATAATTTTGGAGATTTTATATAAAATTTCCAGGGGCTCCACTGGCCTGAGTGGAGTAAGAGTTGCCCATTTTTTGTTTTTTTCTGGTGCTAGAGATCAAACCCAGAGCCTCACGAATGCTAGGCAAACACTCTACACTGAGCTACACCACACCCCCAACCCTTGGAACTGCCCTCTAGGACTGAGCAAGGAATCTGTTTCCACCTCTTTCTGCTTCCTGCTGTGTTACACTTGGCAGGCTTTGCTCATTCCTTTACCTGTCTGTACTCTGCAATACCTGCTACAATACTGTTTGTTAACAAAGGGTCTAGATGCCATCAATGGACCCTCTCCCTGGCCCAGATAGGAGCATAGAATTCTCAGAGGGGCAGTGGTTTGTTGCCTAGCATGTCCAGAAGTGATGAAAGTGATGTGCCTCCCTGACCTGCTGTCCTATAGGAACTAAGGTAAAGAGATGGGGCTGTGGAATGACAGCCATTCAGAGCCCCTTCTTGGGCCAGCCCAGGACTCCAGTACTAAGCCACTAAGGTATTTTCAAGGGGTACTGTAGGTGCTAGAGAGTGTCTCCATTTCACCTTCCAGTGTGAAGAGAGGGTTGGCTAGCAGGTGGAGGCTCTGTTAATCTCTGGTAGCAGAGGGATAGAGGGAGGGAGATCGTACTAAAGAAATGCCCGGAAAACATGCTTTATCATGCAAAGTAGGCATTTCTCCTCTTGACTTGGCGGAAGCTGAAAGGATCAAAGCCACCGGTGACTGGCAGAACTAGTGAGGGCGACTGCTGAGTCAGCGTAAGTCTAAGCGGTTAGGTTATTGACTGCATGGGGCTCCCAAGGATTCCCTGAGGAGGAGGAGGCCCTACAAGGCACCCAGGAAGTCTCTTCTGTGGACTCTGGAGGGGCCCTTGCCTCCTGGACACTTCCTTCCCAGCTTTCTGTCCTTTTTCCACCTCCCCTCATGCTGCTTCCCCTCTGCAGCTCACTGGAAATAAATTCAGGTGTTAAAACAAAAATTGATTTTCTAATCAACACAATTTTATTTTTCTACATTTTATGTCTTTATTTCATCTGATGCCTTGCATTAAAATGTTCTTCATTTATCTGAGACTCACTATGCCCAGGAATAAACATTGCTCTTTCTCCTTCCAGCCTCTTTTCTAGAAGACTTCAGGTCTTAATATTCATAAAACAATAAGTTTTGACCATACTCCACATTAGTGTAGAAAAGACACCACCTATATAATATTGTCACCATGCATGAATGAATATGAAAATACAACCATATACATGTTATTACCAAAGTAAACTATAAACAGTAAGCAAACAAGGGCATAAAACATTATTTGTAGATGACTTTTGTATAAATTATATCATATAATTGAGATTTTTGAAATATCAAAATTTTAAATAAAAATAAAAATTTAATAAAACTTCAAAATCACTTAATTTGTTCTTACTATGTAGATCTTTCAGTAAGCTAAGAAACCATTCATTTTGGTTTTTCAGTGTATACTTTGTAATGATTGTCATGTATTTGCTAGTTTTTAAAATTCTCCTTCATTGCCCTTAAGACAGGAATTAAATGTTCACAGTTGAAAATTTAAAACTTTTATAATAGAAGACAAAAGGAATGGCTATGTATCTATGTAATACAAAAGTAGTATAACAGTATATTCTTGAAATGAGTAAAAATTTATACTGGTAGATATTTACAGAGTTGCAATAGAAAATTGCCTTTATATTGAGTTTTATTATATTATGCTTTAGATATTTTATTTCTTGACAAATATCAGTGTTTCAAAATTGTAGTAGAGATTTGAAATTGACTAAGTTAAATTGTTCATTTCTTTCTTCTCATTATATAAAATATATTTAGTCTATCTCTAAGAATTGTCAAACTCTTAACTAGTTCAGAACTGCTGAAAAGTCCAAATCTCCTTGAGAAAAAAAAAGCAATATGAGGCCTCCAAAGATTCATAACTCCTGAAAAGCTCTCCCTACAAACATAGAATTGGATGAAATTCCAGACTTAGACTTAAAAAAAACAAACAAAATCGCTTCTTGGCCTTTTGGCTAAGATCAAGTGTAAAAAAATCAACAACAAAAACTTGGTAGTTAAAATTATCAAGCGGATGGAAGAAAAGACAAAAGCGGTTGATTGAATTAATTATTAAGATAACCAGTGAGCTTAAAGAAGGTACAAAAAAGGAAGGAAAAACACATAGGATTTGAGGGACTACTTCAATAAGGAGGTAGAGGGCCGGGGATTTAGCTCAGTGGTTTCACCACCTGCTGCACAAGCACAAGGACCCGAGTTTGAACCCCGGTACCAAAATAAATAAATAAATAAATAAATAAGGGGGTAGAGGTTACAAAAAAATTCAAAGAGAAATCCTGGAACTGAAAACTTCAATAAGTAAAATAAAAAATTTAAATCAAACTCTCAGCCGTAAACAAGACGAGAAGGAACATTAGAACATTTAGTCATTAATAATAATAAATAACAAAAAAACTAAAGATTATCCAATCTCTCCTAGATGAATGTAAAAGAATAACCATAAACCTCATCAGATTCAATAATGGTGTTGAAGTACAGGTTAATGCAAGAAATATATATTCACTGAAATTATTGCAGAAAACTCCCCAAATCTGGGGTAGGTGATAGATACTCATGTAAAGGTGGTATTTCAAACCTGAAATAGACACAAGCACAGAACTTCTCTACAACATATTATAGTGAAAATGCCAGAAACCCAGAACAAAGAAAGAATATTAAAAGCTGTTAGAGAAGGGCCAAATCACTTATAAGGGCAAGTCTATCGAAGTAACAATAATATTCTCACAGAAATATGAAAGTCCAGGAAGGCTTGGGGTGCAGTTTTTCAAGCCCTGAAAGAAATTAATGGCCAATGCAGACTACTACATACTACAAGGATCTCTTTCAAAATTGAAGGAGAAATAAAGAATTTTTATGATAAGGATAAACTAAAAACTTTCATGACCACCAGGTCAATACTGGTCAGTACTGTAGGAAAACCTTAAAGGAATCCTGAACAGAGATGATGAAGAGAAACATCCACAAGGCCAAGGGAAAGAATAAGTTTTACTGGGAGAATAGTTAAATGCAGACAGAAATGAATCCTTCACTGAAAAAAAATCAATATACTGTAAAGACAGGAATTAGTACATACTTTTCAATAACAACAGTCACTATAAATTGTCTTAATTCTCCAATTAAAAGACATGGACTCACAGACTGGATCCAAAACCAAGACCCATCTATATATCACCGGAAGAGACACACTTCATCTGCAAAGGTTTATACAGATTGAAAAAGGGAAAGGATTAAAACTGGTACACCAAGCAGCTAAAGTCCTAAAGCAAGCAGGATTAAATGTACTTATGTGTGACAAACATGACTTCAAACTGAAACTGGTTAGTACAGATAAAGAAAGTCACTAAATTCTTAGTGTAGTTAATAAAGGGAATAATCAACTAAAAAGAGCTAATAATTACAAATATATGTGTAGTAAATATTGATGCATTGAATTTCATAAAACAAACACGACTTGCCATACAAAGTCAGATATACACCAATATAATCATAGTGGCATCCTTCAGGATTCCACTCTCAAAAATAGATCAAGAGAAGACAAAATGATATGAACAATAAAATGACAGAGTTAAATTATGCTGTAGAATAAATGGGCTTAACAGACCTCTCTAGAGTCTATTGTGCAATAGCAGCAGGACATTCATTATTTTCAGCATCCCATGGATCTATCTGTCTCTAAATTAGACTATAATTTAGGTCATAAAGCAAATCTCAATAAATGCAAAATAATTAAAATAATCTCATGCATTGTATCATATCACACTGGAATAATACTCAAAATCCACAGCAACATAAATGCATGGAGATTGAATAATACACTCTTGAGTGATGAGTGGGTCACAGAAGAAATCAGGGAAGAAATTTTAAAATCACTAGAAAAAAACAATAATGGAAACACAGTATATGAGAATCTGTGGGATACACTGAAAGTAATTGTTGGGCCAGGCATTTAGCTCAGTGGTTTCACTGCCTGCTGTGCAAGCGCAAGGACCTGAGTTCAATCCCCGGTACCAAAAAAAAAAAAAAAACAAAAAACGAAAGAGGGAAGCTCATAGCTATGAATGCCTAAATTAGACAAATAGAGTGATACTAAATAAAAAACCTAAAGATTTATCTTATGGTTTTAGAAAATCAAGAAAAGTCCAAACCCAAGGGCAGTAAAAACAAAGAAATAATAAAGATCAGAGTAGAAGTTTATGAAATTGAGAAAAAAAGAGTACAAAGAATGAATGGATAAAATATTTTGTTATTTGAAAAGAGAAATAAGATGGATAAATTCTTAATCAAATTTATGAAAAGAAAGAGAGAAAAGATCTACATTATTGAAATTAGAAATGAAAAAGGGGAATTTCAACAGATACCACAAGATCCAGAGGATATATCATACCCATGGTCAAGCTGGTTTCATCCCAGGAATGCAAGGATGGTTTAATACACATAAATCTATAAATGTAACATACCAGGTAAATAGAATTAAAGATAAAAATCACAGAAAAATCTCAGTAGATGCAGAAAAAGCCTTAGACAAAATTCAACATCTTTTCATGGTAAAAGTGAAAGTATTGCCTCTAAAATCATGAATGAGGTAAGAATGTCCATTCTCACACTCTTGTTAAATATAGTACTCAAAAGTATACTAAGAGCAATCAGGCAAAAGTAAGAAATAAAAGTGATATGAACCAGAAAGGAAGAAGTCAAATTATCTCTATTGGTAAATGATATGATTCTTTCTATATAAGACCACAAAAAATCCACCAGAAGGCCTTGGATCTGATTAACAAATTCAGCAAAGGGGCATTATATAAAATCAGCACACAAAAATTAAGAGTAGGGCCAGGGATTTAGCTCAGTGGTTCCACCTCCCACCTCGCAAGCGCAAGGACCCGAGTTTGATCCCCAGTGCAAAAAACAAACAAACAAAAATTAAGACTGTTTCTGTATATCATAATAAACACAATGAGAAAAAAATTTTAAAAATTAATGCTATTCACAATAGCTCCAAAAATTTAAATACCTAGAAATGAACTTGATGAAGCTAGTGAACTATCTCTGTAATAAAAATTATAGAGAAGAAAGAAATTGAGGAAAACATTAGGAAGTGAAAAGATAACCCTTGTTCTTGGATTGACAGACTTAATATTGTTAAAATGGCCATATTTTCAAAAGTGATCTGTAGATTTAATGTAATTCCTATTAAAATAATAGCAACATCATTCAGAGATACAGTAAAAAAATCCTAAATTTACATGGAATAGAAAACATTCAGAATAGCTACACAGAATCCTGTGCAAAGAGCAAAGCTGTAGTTATCATAACACTGGATGTCAAGTTGTACTACAAAGTTGTAGTAATAAAAACAACATGAGACTGGCACAGAAACAGCTATGTAGACCAACGGAATAGAGCAGGAGATACAGAAACAACCCTACCCCCTTACAGCTATAAAATTTTTGAAAAAGTTGTCAAAAACATACACTGGAGAAAAGACAGCCTTTTAAAAAAAAATGGTGATGGGAACCTGGAAATTCACTTTCAGAAGATTGAAATTAGGTCCCGATCTTTCACCCTGTACCAAAATCAGATCAAAATGAAGCAGAGACCTTGATATAAAAACACAAACTTTGAACCTTTTGGAAAATCACAAGGGGGAAACACTTGAAGCCATAGGCACAGGCAAGGATTTCCTGAATAACTCTAAATCAACCGGAAATAAAATCAAGAATCAATAAAGGTTATTACACCAAATTAAAAAGCATCTACCCAACAAAGGAAACAACAGAGTGAAAAGATAACCTACAGAATGGGAGAAAAACTTTCCTAATTACTTTTCTTATTGAGGACTAATGTAAAAGAATTAGTAAAGAACTAAAAAAAGAATTCACCTCTAAAAAAATGTTCTAAACAAGAAATGAGCAAATCAACTGAAAGGATTCTTCTCAAAAGAAGAACAAGTTGCCAGTAAGTACATAAAAAAAGTTCAACATTTGTAACCATTAGCAAAACAGAAATCAAAACAACTTAGAGATTCCATGTCATCCTAGTTAGAATGGCTATTATCAAAAACAGAATAAACAACAAATGCTGGAGAGTATGTAGAGAAAAAAGAACCCCTCCAGATTATTGGTAAAAGTAAACTAGTTCAACCACTGTGGAAATCAAAATGGAAATTCTTCAAAAAGCTAAATATGAAAGTCCCATTTGACCTATCATAATACTCCTGAATACATTATCCAAAATAATTAAAAGACATTATACTGTAGTAATACATGAATACCCCTGTTTATATAGCAACACAATTCACAATAGCTAAGCTTTGGAAACAGCCTAAGTACCCATCAATAGGTGAACAGATTAAGAAAAAACATGTATACAGTATATATGCAATGGAGTATCACTCCACCATTAGGAATGAAATTGTGCCACTGCAGCAATATGGTTGGAATCTGAGACCAGAATACTAAGTGAAATAAGCCAGATTCAAAATGTTAAATGCCATGTATGCTGTCCTATATAATTAATCTAAAATATAAGTAAACAAAATAAGGAGAAATGTTAGGAAACTAGCAGGTAGACAGTTGGAGATGAGGAAGGGATTCAGAGGGAGAGTGGAGAAGAAAGCGAGAGGAGGTGTAAAGGGATTAAAAATCGTCAAGATATGTAGTGGGTATGAACCCATTTCCCCACACCAATATCACTATTCTACATTATAAAGATGCAGTAATTAAAAAAAACCAATCATTTTAACTTCCAGGAGCAGATTAGTTATTAGTTTTTTCCTTACAAGAGCATCCATGTGTATTACATTCATTTTTTTTCAGTGATGAAGGCGAGCAACTCATGTCAGTAGCCATCTGCAGAAATTCTTACCTTTGTTCCCTTGCAGTGTCAGGTTCAAAAGTAGAGGCTGTTGCCCCGCCCTTTTGCCCAGAGCTTAGCATCTCTGACCAGCCCTGGGAGAACGGCCGCTAGAGCTTCTCATGATCTCTAAGTAGCATGGGGCACCCCACAGCCCTCACACCCTGTGATGTCCTAGTGTCCCACCGGCGCGGGGCTGGCCCGAGGGGCACAGAGGTTCCTGAGCGCGTGAGCACCCTGAGGAGCTTTGGCTGCGTTCAGAAGCCAACGGTCACCCGAATCATAGAACCTTGCCTGTGTGCTTCGCCTCTGCTGCATCCGCAGACATCTGGAGGGCGATTCCCTTTTCAAGGAACCCACTTGCTGTACTGCACCGGCCTCATGGCCCTTTATCTGAGCAGGTACCTGATCAGGTACTCGGGCAAGCCCAGGGCTGTGAAGCCACCCTCCGCCCGGCAGGATGGGCGTCGGAGGCCCAGGCCTGAGCGCCGAGTTCTGCATGGGGTCCAGGCCGGGCTGGGAAAGTGCTGGAGTCCACAAGGCCATAGCTACCCGGGCCTGGAGATGCGCTTCCGGCAGGCTGCCCTACTGGCTCCGCCTCAACCCAGAACTTTCCTATGCTCGCTACAATTACTTGAAGCAGAGGCTGTGGATCGCCAGGGACCCTCAGCTCCAGAGTCTGGTAAGGGTTCAGGTCAACCCGCCGGTGCGCCCAGGGAGCCTCTACAAGTGCCCACCACGGGAGAAGAGCCCAGACCTCTGCGCCGAGGAGAAGGTGCTGAAAGCCCTCAGCCAATGCACTAAAGGAAAGAGGAAGTTGGAGGAACCGCTCTGGTTTGAGGTCCGGGACCCCAAGAAAAGGAAGCCAAACCCAGAGGCTAGGCCACCTGCCTTCAAGCCAGTGATCAGAAATGGAGTGACCTGTTCCTTTGTGCCCAGGCTGGGGCTGGTGAGCAGAAGTGTGTGCTCAGTGGCCTCCAGCACCCTGAGGAGGAAGATGAATTTGGGCGTGCCTGCAAGCTCCCGCTGGCCTTCCGGTGTGCTGCCCGACCTGTCGCAGGAGCCATGCCAGACAAGGACACTCTGTTACAGCCTCCTCTGGAGAGCTGCGAGCAGCTGCGGCACAGCTTGGGGGCTCAGGGCCTTCCTCCCCTCCCCAGGGGCCACACCAGGAAGGCCCACCCGCCCCTCATAACACTTGCCCCCTTGGCACCTGAGAGGGCCCAGTCACCCCCTCCTGAGACGCAAAGCCCTTTCGTGTTACTGACTTCCACGGGAGACATGAAGCCACCAGATCACTTCGCACTGACTTTGACAGGTTTGCTACCCTCCCAGCCGCCCCTCCTTGTCCTGAGGAGACTACACTGCAGAGACTGTGATTTAAAAACATATCATGACTGTGTTCTCACCTGTCTTATTTGCTTTAATGTACTTATGTAAATGCTGTTTGGAAAAGGTTGCTGGTGTGTTCTATTTGTATTAGAAATTTGTCATTAGAAATTTTACACTTGGGCTGGGAATTTAGTGCAGTGGCACCGCACCTGCCTCACAAGCACAAGGTCCTGAGTTCGATCCCTGATACCAAAAAAAAGCAAAGAAGTTTTACATGTGGGCCATAAGAACAATCAGTTTATTAATAACTCTCTGCTTCCAAGGGTAAGGAATCAAGTATCCTAGTGAAAGAAAGGTGTCAGATGAGAAGAACGAGAACGACTTAGATGTCTGAATTTCGAGGACTCCCTCTCAGGTATTCTTTCCAACTGGTTCCTTTTCTCTTCTTCATCCTCCCACCAGCACAGTCTCCCTCCCTGTGAGGAATGTCCTTTCCTCAGAACTGACCCCAGGCCCTCAGTGTTGGCCTACTTTTTGCCATTTAACCCAAAGCCCGCTCCCTTCACTTCCCTGTCTGCACTCTAGTGGTAGAATACCAAGACTCTCCCTGGAGCCCTCTGCCTTTCCAACACGCAACAGCCATAGCCAGCACTTACAGCCCCTGTCCTATCATCCACTTGGGTTCCCAATGGACCTTTTGGTGTCCTACAGCCGAAGGGACATGGAGAGGGGAAGCCAGAAGGTAGAAAAGTGTGAAGGGCAGCATTATGGGTGTTAGGGAAAAAAATCATTCAGTGACATGTAACAAAACACCACAAGGAGCCTGTGATTGATACAAGGATCACTGCAAGGGGGTCTAGCAGAAGGGAGAAGAGATTTGGCTTCACTTCAAATACTGCACAGGCAAGTGGGGATTTATAGACAAGATGCATGCACTATTTTGTTCACCCTTACAATCTTTGGAGTTATATGTTCATTCTCATTTCACACGTGAAGACATGGTCCCACTGAGAGCTGATATCATTTTGTTGCAGTCTGTAAGTGGCAGAGGCAGGATGCAGTCCTGGCTGTCTGACACTAGGGCCATGTGTGGAGTCCAGCTGTCAAGGGAGAGCTGTGGCACAGAGAGGTACTGATGTGCAGGGCCCTGAAGAGTCAGGAGCAGGGCAAAGACTACTGAGGCCAGCTGCACCTCGCAGACAAATTGAGGCCCCGGAACCACAGGGCCAGAGGCTGAGCCTGGCAGGATCCCAAGAGCTCTCTCTGGGCGACTCAATCTGTTCTCTTTCTTCCAAGGACCTCCCTGTGGGTTCTGAGAAGCCAAGATGGCTGGACAAATATTTGTGGTTGCCTTCTGGGGATTCTTGTGAGCAACATCATGAGCTCCTGGAAAGAGGAGGGGGCATGTGACCAGTTCCATCCCTCAGTACCCTGGCACCTGGCGCCAGCTGGGCATATTCTACCAAATATAGGAATCAGCCAGACCACCCGCTTCCTCTTCATTGTGAGCTGCTCTGTTTCTGCTCAACTCTCCTTGCATGTGTCATGTACTTCTTGCATTTTAGATAATTCTCACAGCATCTAATATTTCATAACCAACTGGAACCCTAAACATCTTGAGAATGTGGAGTGTCCTTTTTCCTAGTACAGGGGATTGAACCCGGGGCCTTTGCACTGAGCTGCATTCCCAGCCTTTTAAATTTTTTTAAATTTTGAGACAGGATCTCGCTAAGTTGCTAAATTGCCCAGACCTATGATTGCTCAAATTTGTGATCTTCCTGCCTCAGCCTCCCAAAGTGCTAAGATTATAGGTGTGCACCACCACACTTGGCTCCACGGAGTATCTATTTCATATACTACCATATAGTTAGTTGCTGCAGACAGTTCCTTTTTAATAAAGAGACAATGAATGAAGGAAGGAATAGGCCTGGGGGACCATATCCTAAACTTCCTGATAGCAGCATGCCTCCTTGATCCCCAGCTTGTACACAGAATCTGTCCACAAATGTGTTCTCATCTGCTTTCTTGGCAGCACTCCTCACCAGTGGATTGAGACAAGAACACTGGGAGCCTCAGAGGCATTGAGCCTCAAGACTTCATTCAGCCTGCAGATAAAACAAAAACAAAACTGTGACCATCAAGCCAGGCCAGGCCTTCCTGAATTATTAAAAATGATTGTGGGCTGGCTCTTAGATCCTTTCCAGCCGTGGTGTTTCTGGGGCTCCTTTGCCCTCTGGCTAGTTGGTGGCATTGGCCCACTGGGAGAACTGGTGGAGCCCCCAGGGCCTCCCTGAGGAGAGGCCAGGACACCCCTCCCCCATTCCCTCTACTTCCTGCCGCCTGTGGCAGCAGCTGTGTCTCCTCTGTGGCCCCAGCTCCCTGGGGCAGCCTCTGTCATCTTGCTGGAGGGAGAGTGGCCAGATTTAATAACTGAAAGACAGCACACCGGTTAAATGCAAACTGTACATAAACTGAATACATTTTTTTTTACAACAAATTTCTGATTCTGGTAAAATAACAAATTTGACATAACATGAACCTTACCATTTTAAGCATTTGAAAGCATACAGTTCTGTGGCATTTAATACACTCTGTGCTAATGTTTTAATAGTGGAAATGATCTGAGTGTTGTTTTTAGCAGGCACCCTATATTTTAGGGGGCAACTTCGCTGGGTAGTCCTTGTTTTTGGGCTTTGATAAGGACAACACCTGCTTGGTGGTCCCTGAACAGTCTTTTCTAGCATTTCTGTTTCCAGTTCCTTCACTCAAATCTCTGAATAAGAGACCTAGGATTGGAGAAGTGGCTCATTGGCAGAGTGCTTGCCTGCTCTGTGTGTGTATGTGTGTGATAAGGGGTTCGATTCCCAACATTGCCAGAAAATAAATAAGACCTAGGATCCACCCTGTCTTTCCTTTCCTTGGCTGGCCCCTGGCTGATTTAGATGAGAAACATCTATTCTTCCATCACCAGGACCCTGAATACCAGCAGAAGTTCTCTGAGTAGCTGAACAAGTCTCAGTGGGTGCCCCCAGCCCCTATCCTGTCCTCAGCTCTTAATCTCCCCCTGCTCTAGAAAGCAGCCAGGGGTTCTTTTCAAGCTCAGGTGCAGCCCCCGCCTCCTGCCAAGGTGATTGGTTCCATGTGTCTGTCCGCAGGGTCACAGGGTCCCCTCCTCCTCTGCCGCCCACCTACCTTCCTTCCTCACGGTCCCTCCTCTGGCTTCGCCCTTCCTGTGGCACGTCTGACACGTCCCCTAAGTCTGCGGCTCCCTCCTGCCTCCCTGCCCCATTTCAGACAAGACAAAGGAAAGAAAAGGGTGCCTCTTGCTGCATTCACTACTTTTATTAATGAATGCATGAACAAAAACAGCTGGCCCTGAAAACATTCCTGCTGAGCTGGGACATTGCAAAAGGAGCCTGGATCTTAGCCTTTTGGTTTGGGGAGAGAATCAACTCACTCCTGTACAATGCAGGGTACCTCCCTAAATCACCAATCCAGAAACATAGTGCAAGAGGCTCTCACTCGTGCTTAAGGCCAGGATGAGCCGGGGAGGTTAACAGTTCAGCTGCTGGAATCTATACAAGAGATTCCTTTCATTGCTTGGCAACTGGATACTTTACATCCTCAGACATCCTGAGCCCCGAGCCAGGTGGAGGAGCACAGCACTCCCAAAAGTGTGTAGCTCAAGCTGCTCTGGGTGCTGTGTGTTAGGACACTATGAACTAAGGATAGAAACAGAGTAAGCATTCAGAAACTTCTAGAATAATTTGACATTGCAGCACCTTCTGAGCACCTGATCATTTTTCTAGGAATTCATTTTATTAGTGTGTTTTAGATTGTGATGAGTTAGAAGGCAAAACTGGCGCTTCACCAGAGGTCATTTGAAAAGTAATGTTTTAAGCAAAAATCCTGAGGCTGTGTTGGTGTGAAAAGACAAATGTCCTGAGGCAAGTTAGCCTCTGCCTCAGTTCTTCCTCTTTAAAATGGGAATGATAATGGCTCCTATCTCTGTGAGAATTCTAGCCCATTCTAGAAAATTCTAGAGCTCAGGATTGAAGCACTGAAGCGTGCCTGCCACACAGTGAGGGTCAGGAGTGGAAGCTGGTATTATTCTTAGTTGCTTCTTGGGTTCTCTTGACTACTCAAGTCCATCAGATCACCTCTTCATGTGTTAAAATTTATGAGAGGCCTCCAGGGATTTACCTCAGTGGTCGTGCCGCCTGCCTCGAAAACACAAGGTCCCAAGTTCGATCCGTGGTACAAAAAAATAAAAAATAAAAATAAAAAATTATGAGAGGCCATTGTTTTGAACGGAGCCCCTGTCTTGGGCCCTAAGGGATCAGACCAGAAGTCACTAGGTGCCATGTGATCAAATTGAACTTTAAAATGAGCCAGTTTTCCCTAAAAACAGGAGATTTGCAGCAACCAATTGAAAAGGGCCCAGTCTACCTGAGCCAGGATGATAAGGCAGTTCCCCTTTGTTTTAACCTTATAAGGAAAGTAACTTTGAAATGGCCAATCTGCTTTTTGTCCCTTAGTTCTGTTTTCTTCAGCCCCTTGCTGCCTATAAAGTCAACTCCCTCCGCTCAGCTTCTAGGAACACTCTTTTTTTTTTTTTGCAGTGCTGAGGATGGAACACAGGACCTCGAGGATGGTAAACATGATTTATAACACTGAGTTACACCTCCAGCACTATTTTTATTTAATAGGTGAGATGCTGCTGAATTCATGGATCACTAATAAAAAATAATTAGATCTTTAAACACAATGTGTCAGAATTTTGTCCTTTAGCGCATGGGAATATTTCCATCCCACACCCTTTTGGGAACCATAGGACCTACAAGATAAAACCTGGGCTTCCAGGGTCAGACCCCAGCCATGGTGACAGAACCTGAGGCCAGCAGGGAGTTGCAGAGGGAAGCCACAGCCAGCTACTGGGGTCTGAGGGAAAGGGACCAAGCTGAGTCTGAGAAGGGTCATAAACCCAGAGTCGAAAACATGAGGATGCCATGAGAGCAGCAGAGGACGGACCCATGAAAAATGAATGTGGGATGGTGTGAGATGTGTCCAGCAGGCAGTCTGGCCTGCTCACAGCTTTCTTTATAGTTCTGGGAATGGTTCAGCCTCCAGACTGCCAATGTTCTCCGATGGCCCTTGTCCCCACCTTCACGTATCTCAGTCACTCCAGGAAGGGCGTTCCTTGCAGATCCTGACGAGTGGTGGAAAGGAGACCTAGCCAGACCTGTTCACTCTCCTAAATTGGTGATTTTCATTCGGTGGTTGCAGACAAGTGTCCTGGCTTCTGAACACCCCTCTGCATCCTGGTTGCACCACTGTGGCCCTCTGTGTCTCTGCTTTTCCCTCATACCGCAGTGCTACTGGAAGGAATGGTCTGTACTGGAGGACTTGTGTTCCTAGTCCTAAATTCACATCCATGTTTTTCTTTTCTAAATGATGAATTGTATACCAACATTTTCAAATTGGGAGAATTCATGCCAAATCTAGAGAACTAGTTTCACTTTGAAAAGCAGCCACTTCAGCTGCACTGGGCCATCTTTCCGACCAGGCCACAAGCTGTTGGAGCTAAGTAGTAGCTGGCCTCTTCTGATGGCACTGTCTCCTGACAGTCTGGCCCTGTGTTTGTCTGCCTTATTTATGTTACCTTTCTGGTATATAGATGCATTTGAATTTGCAAATTCTAATCTAAATTTAGGGCTCTCAAAAAGTCCCCAATATGATTCTCCTTTTAACTAAAAGTGGGTGCATGCTCTTTTACATTTCTATCTGTACTCTGTCCCTTGCTCCATTCCTCTCCCCCAGTCTCAGCTCAGTGGCATTACTATTTGTATTGTATTTCAAGACATTTAGGTCCTAAGTAGGAGATCCCAGATCTGTCATATCATTCTTCATTGTGGGTCCTCTAGTTACTTGAATTAATATTAACATTTTCAATAACACATAAAAAGCTCTCCGGCATGTCAGGCATATAGAAAACTCATGGGAAGCCACTGAAGGCTCTGAAATGAGGGTGTGAGTCAATCAGATTTGTATTTGGAGAAGAATCTTCCTTGGCTGTAATGTGGAGGCAGATTAGGGCAGTGAGAAGGAATCCGTTATGACGTCTGTCCATCGTTCCTGCCCCTCCCAGCCCATGTCAGCTCCACCACGGCAGGGAGAGTTGTCTGGGTCACTGATCTCTCTCCAATAACTAACATGGTGTCTGGCACATAGCAGGTGTGTGAATGCTTCAAACATTCCCCAGTGCTTCAGGGGAGGTTTGCATCCATCTCACATCTGAGTTTCTCTAAGGAAGGCATCCGTCATCCTAATTCCTTTGGCCAGATTGTACTGGGAACTAGCACATGCTGAGGTGGAGGATACAGATGATCCCCTTGTCTCAAAGGGAAAAAGATAGTAATCTAGGGAGTGGTAAGTAGAAAGTAACAGTAAGGGCTCCACTATCCACACTGCAAAATGATGAGTGTGTCAAAAATGGATCTACCCATTGGGAGTCCGGTGTAGTGGCCCACACTTGTAGTTCCAGGTATATGAGATGCTGAGGTGAAAGGATCACTTCAGCCCAGGGATTAGAGATGAGCTGGGCAAGGTAGTGAGACCCCCATTTCAAAACACAAGACAAACCCAAAATGAATCTGTTGGAAGGTCTTTCATCCAGGCCAGCAGCATTGTCTTATTTGGTAATGGCTCTCAGTAAACTGCATGACCTTGGGTTTGTCACTTGAACTTCGCAGATCGTCACTTCCCTCATCATCTATAGAGTGAGGATGAGAAAAACGGTGTTGTTGGCGTTTCATCAGAATTCAATGAGATACTTTTGTAAATCACTTTGCCAAGAGACTGGCACATGCTGGACCACCCAGCATTGGCTCTGTTCTTCTGTTTCTCCTCCCCTTTTTCTTTCTTAGTGCTGAATATTGAACCCAGGACCCCTGTACATGCTGGGCAAGTGCTCTACCAATTGAGCTACATCCTCAGCCCTTTAAAAAATTTTTTTTGAAACAGGTATTTGCTAAGCTGCCCAGGTTGGCCTTGAACTTGTGATCCTCTTGTCTCGGCCTCCGAAATAGATGGGATGCACCACCGCACCTGGCCTCCCCCTCCTGTCTACCTCTTCCTATTTCCACATCACTTTCTCTCTTGTTAGCTAGCCAGCTTCCTCCGGTTTGTCTAAAACAAACAAAAACGAAACAACCCAAAGACAGTAAGCATGGTTAAAGAAGATGAAGGTCCCCTAATGCCCATGTATTAAAGTTTTGGCCCCCGCTGTGTTGCCATGGGAAGGAAATGGAACTTTTCGGAGGTGGAGACTAAAGACTGGAGATGTCCTTCACTGGTGGAGCAGGTGCTTAGCATACATGAGACCCAGACAGAGAGATGGGGGTGGGGAGGTGCCCTTGAAAGGGATTGAGGGACTCCTCTTCCTCCTTTCTTTCTTGCTTCCTGGGCCTGAGGTGAGGGGTTTTTCTCCACCATGATGTTCTGCCTCACCACAGGCCCAAAGCCAACGGGCCAACTGCTCATGAACTGAAACTTCCAAAACTGTGAGCCAAAATAAGTTATTTCAGGTCTTTGTTATAGTGACAGAAAGATGATAAACACAACTCCTGTACAAGGATGTCGAGTTGTCCACCTAGGAAGCAGCTTCATTGCACCTCTGGACTGCACACCCTCATCACCTTTCGTTTGGGCTCTTATATAAAATCATGTTCATGTTTTCTGCCCTCCATGACTCAGCATGTGCTGTGTGTCTCCTAATCAGATGTCATGTTGGGTTTTTGTTGTAGCCCCTTGTGAGTGGCTGTCAACCCAGGGTTTGAAGGTGCTCTTTCCTGCAAATGACCTGAGAGGAATTTTGTATATTTTTCATAGCCTGTATTTTAATCAACTCACTTGAAATAAACTGTCCAAATGGTGGAAAAATCTCTGTAGGGCTTTTTATGTGAAGCAGAAATAGAAAATCTTATTTTTCTAGAAAGGCCTCTCCAGGACCTCACTACCTAATAAAGAAGACCTGGGCAGGCCTGGGATGGGTTGGGACAGGGGTCTAGCCTGCCAGCTTCCTGAGAAGGTCACATTAAGTTGCTGCCTGGCATTTTGACTAGCACTAAGAGCACACTTGAGAGACAGCAGCACACTGATGCCAGCCCCCCTCCCTTCCACTGCCTTCTAAGGCAGGCCAGATGAGCACCAGGGCCATGCACTGTTGAAAGGCACCTACTCACTCCACAGTGTGGCCTAGAAGGGACCAGCATCCAATAGGATGGGGCAGAGTTGTAAACAACTCCACTGGCTACATCACTCTATGCTTATCTCTGTAAATATTGACTCTGGAGGATCAAACAAGTAGCAAAAAAAGAACACAATAATATTTTCCCCCAGAGAGAAGATCCTGTTCCAAATATCCAGGACGCAGTAGAGTGGGAAGGTGTTGATAGCTCACCTGCAAGGTGAAGGTCCCTATGCAGGGGCAGTGCTCTGACTCGGTGGGCCATTTGGATTTCTTATAGCCAGGGGATCACAAATTCAAGCCCAGTTTGGATGACTTAGTGACTTAGCAATACTCTGACTTAAAAAATAAAGGGCTTGGGAAGGCCTTGGGTTCAACCTCAGTACCCACCAATCAACCAACAAACAAGAACAGCAACAACAAAACAGGAACCCATATTCTGGATCATAATTTTTAAATCAGAGGATTGATCTTCCAGGCCAGTGTCTCACAGTAAGGACCCAACTACAGGCTTGGCACCCATTGAAGTGAACTCTTTTTAGGACCAGACACCTTCACAAGTCAAAAGCCCTTAGAACTTAGAGAGACCGTGTCTCAAAAAATAAAAAGGGTTGGGGATGTAGCTAGTAATAGAGTTCTAAGTTCTAAATTCTTACCCCATTTTGCAGGTGAGAAAGTTGAGGCTCCAAGCAGTTTAGTGACTTGCAAAATGAATCACATTGTAGGTTACATGCCCCAGCTGGATTGGAATCTCCAAGTAACTGTCTCTGCAGTGTGCTGTGCTTGTTTCAATCTATGAGTTCTTTCATGTTACAACTCAAATGCCTCTTTACACACTGAAAGTCCAGAGAGCAGGATTCTGGACAAAGAGCAGGGACTGAGGTTACTGCTTTGGCTAAGCTTCCATGTTGTTTATTATTTTGTAAAGATGTGGGTGGAAATAATTATTGATTCTCCATTCTGGTCCCTGGGCAGGAGGAACAGTTTGGACAGTATTGGCAAGATGCCCAGTGCAGCACCCTAGTCATGCAGTGTGCGTGTTTGTTTGTGTGAGTGTGTGTGTGTGTGTGTGTGTGTGTGTCTTCCTGGCATAGTGGTGGAAGATTCACTAGAACTCTCATAATCTTTCCTTTTTCCCAATTCCCAGAAAATGATACCATACAGCCTCTTGGTCAGTGATTATCATTATACTATAGCAGAGTCCAGGCCCAGATGGAAAATAACATCTAGGTATGTATGTAAGTAGGTATGTATGTATTGTGGGAGTGGGGATTGACCCCAGGGAATCCTCTATTACTAGCTACATCCCCAACCCTTTTTATTTTCTGAGACAGGGTCTCTCTAAGTTGTCCAGACTGGCTTCAAACTTGTGATCCTCCTGCCTCAGCCTCCCACGTAGCTGGGTTACAGGTAGGTGCTGAAAAACAATATTCTTACTGAAGATGATGATGATGGAGGAAAAGAAGTAGAGAATGGAGAGAGAGAAAGTGAGTTAAACCCGAGAGAAGCTACAGTGTGCCAGGGAGGGTCAACAAGCAGTGGTAGAAATAGCTGTCGTGTGAGGTCACAGAGAGGACAGGGCATTTTACAGAGTGAGGATGGAGAGACCTCAAGGGGACAATGGTGCACATGCAGTGTGGGTGAGGGGGTGCACAGGGACTGTGGAGAGGACTCAGAGCAGCAGAAGGTGCTCTGTGACATCCCAGAGGCATATGCAGCACAGTTGCCTCCCATGTCTTTACTGCCCTACCAACCAAGAGTAGCCTCCACAAAGGCAGTTTCAAATGGCATTTGTTGTCTACGGCTGAACCCCAAGGGGAATATGGAGTTGAAGTGTGGGAGAGAAAAGAAGGGTTCCAGAAGCACCTTCACAACCAAGGAGACAGCTGCCTTCCAATACCACCTCCAGGAAGCCTTCTCAGTCTACTGCTTCGGCGAGAGTGCCCCATGATTCTTCTAGAGACTCGCTGTTCCCTGGCTTTTAGATTCATAATTCTGCAGCTTTAGAATCAGGGTTATAATTTTCTACATACTCTTTTATTAGTGTTGCTCATGTGGGTGTGCATTGCTTCCTTGAATAGCCTGTACATTTCTCCATTTCTGTTGTATCTCCTTGGCAGTGACTGGTACAGAGCTTCTCTTCTTTTGAGTATATGCAGCACGCTCTTCTTCCCCTTTAGCAATGTATAGATTAAAAAATGCCCATGCTCTTAAATTTGATGCCATTCTCCCGGCTATGTCTTTTATTAAAACTTCCCTTCCTATCTGGAAGCTCTTTGAACCAACTGGGGCCCCTCAGGAGATGTTTATCATGCCATGAAAACAGAGCAGGCTTGATTATTCCCATTTCCCTGGAGAGGGCACCGAGCCTCACAGATGTGCATAACCAATTCACCGGGCCCAAAGATTAAAATAGCTTTGTACCAACATACAGAACAAAAACTGGTACACAAGATGATACCCCAAGGGCCATCTTTTAGATGACAAGTTTTATATGCAATAGAAAAAAATAGTACATTAAATTATGCTTTCAGGAATATTATTACTTGCAATGTTTTACCTTAAATAGTGACTTGGTTTAAAGACAAATATTTAAGAACTAGTAAAGTGGCTCAAAGACATGGTAAGGGTCAGGAGGTTTTTGCATGGCTGACGTTTGGGAACTTTGGCTTAGTGCTCACTCCATGAATGAATGGAGTTTTGTCACCCACCCATGGCCAGGGCAGGAGGTAGGACAGCCGAGTGGACAGCTTACGGCTTTGGCAGTGACCACTGGATCGTCTGAAGACCTTGAGCAAGGAGCTTCCTTTCTTCAGGCTGCAGTTCTCATGTGTACAAAAAGGAAGTCACACAAGCTTGCTCCCGTGGAGAAGGATTCATCTCTCCATTGCAGGCAAAGCTGGACAGGAGGCTCGTGGGGAGGAGGATGTGGAGACAGGAGACAGGAATCAGAAATCCCTTCCTCCCTGAGCTTACAGAGTTAGCAGGAGTTGGAGGAGATAGGTGTAAGGCATAAAGAGTAACACAAAGGATATAAACTCAGGACGGGGTGGGAGCAATCATGGGGGTAGGTGAGGTTTGCCTCAGCTTCAGGACCGTGCTTTGCAAGGGCTGCACCGAGAATCTTGACCAAGCTTTCCTCCTCCACGTCCCTAATCCTCACACTGGCCTACAGAGGACCAGCAAATTGAGGGTCCTACTTTTCCTTGAGGAAGAGTCTTTGTCACCCCCATCCCCTCCCCCCAGTGGCCCAGTTTCCAAACTGGATTATTTCATCATTTCCTCCCATTACTCAAACCTCCCTCCCTCCCCCCTCCACCCTGGTGAGCAGCAGCAGTCTCACTGGCTGGGTTCTGATTGGACGAGAGAGGCTGTGGCTTAATTACAGAGCAACTGAGAAGCCAGGATGGACTGTAAGACTGCAGCACGAAGTCTATGCGGCCTTCTCATCCTTCTTGGGTGCAGTTCAAGCTCCTTTTTCATCATACCCAGCAGCAATTTTGTCACAGATTAAATGTGCCTGCAGCAACTCCTTGCTTTCCACGGCTCCCTGCTGAGACGAGAGATTTTGTGGGGTTAGGGCAAAGAGTTTCAGCTATGTTGAAGGAAGGGGAGAAGCACCAGTTTTGTAGCTTGCACTGCACTGTGCCTCTGTAGTGGGCTTGGTTTTCAGCTGTAGGAGGGGCTCAGCTCTGTGTGTGCCTGTGTGTGTGCATGTGTGCGCTAGTGTGTGTGTGTGTGTGTGTGTATGGGGGCTGGGCCTGTGTCTGCAGGGAGAGGAAGGCAAACTGAAAAGCGGCTGGGTTGCTTCCCATCCTTTATTTGTTTAGCTTTCCCTGCTTCTCAGTGGCCTCATGAGGGTGAGAGTGCGCTAACAGGGAGATGAGATAATCGTGGGGGCCTGCTCAAGTTTGTTCAGACAGGATTGTGTGGCTGAGATCCATTGAGCACACGGGAAAGAGGAGAGAGACAGAGACCCCCAGGGAAGAAAAGGGTAGGGAGAGAGAGAGAGCAAGAACAATACTATAAAAGTGAATGTGAGAACCGAAAGCTGGGATCTGAAAGCTGGGATCTGCCGGAGCACAGAAAAGCTGAAGGGGGCTAGTGTGTGCAATCTTTTCCGTGATGAGGGTCAAGGAGGGGGAGCAGAGATTTTCGGGGAGGAGAGCAGGGTGAGGCAGACAGATTCAGGATTAAGAAGTCCGCTGTGTTACAGGAGCTCCCCCATCGGAATAAGATGGGCTGTTGTTTGCCAGGGCCTGAAAGGTTTATTTAACGATTCCAGATAGAGTATCACCAAACAGATGTACTCTTGTTCCTCGAAAGAAAGGCTGCAGCCAGGAGGAGGGGGGCAGGCCCAGCTAATGGAGGCAGCAGCCCCACTCAAGTTTTTCACAGATGCTGCGCCCTGCTCAAACCTGTCCGGGGAAGCTGGCACTTTCCTGCTGGGATCGGGCATCTGCCTTGACCCCTTCTGCAGCCTGTCTTGATTTCCTATCCCAAGAAGTCTCATGCAGTGCCCTTACCTGTGCCCAGCAGTGACCTAGATGAACAGAATGGGGCTGCCAGGGGCTGCCCAGTTGCCTGATTAGGTCAAGTTTTTCCTCTTGTGATGCAGAAACTGTGAACAGCTCACTGTGGCATTCTGGGAGGGGGTGGGGACCCTCAAGAAGACCTGATGTTTATGGAGTTGGTCTTCCCAGCAGGCACCCTATTGTTCCCTTGGGCACCAGGCTGGGATGCTACAATGGTGGGGTGGAGGCAGATTGGAAAGTGGTCTCTCAGGCTGCACATTGTCCTGGACATGGGCACCTTGGAGAGTCTGCTTTCTAAAACTCAGGAGGCCCAGAGCAAGGGTCAGCACATGGAGTCTGTGGGCCAGTTCTGGCCTCCATCTGTTCTTGTAAATAAAATATTATTGGCACACAGCCGTGCTCATTTGTTTGAATATTATCGTTGGCTGCTTTTGCAGTACTGTATAATGGTAGAGTTGAATAGTTGTGACAGAGACCATATGAAGCCTATAAAGCATAAAATACTGTAGGGCCTTCTACAGAAAAAGTTGGCCAATTCCTAACCTGGAGAACTCTGGCCAGGGGATTCTTTGTTCAACACCTTCCTCCTTCAGTGCAATGGGACCCAAGGCCCCATTCTTCTAAACTTCGTGATTCCCCAACAACCTTCCAAAAGGGAAGAGAAAAGCTGTAATTTGCTTAGTGAGTAGCACCTCTACACAAGGCTTGGATTTTTCTGGTCCTTTGTAAGACGGTGAGCCTGAGAGGCTGGAAGGTCAATATGCCATATGCTGAGCTCAAAGAATCCTTATGACTACCCTGTAAGGAAGATATTATTGTCCACATCAGAAGTGAGGAAAGAGAGGCTTAAAAGAGTCAGAGGACCCAGTGTCATCCAATCAGTAAGTGGCAAAGTCAGCAGGTAAACTCAGACCTCTAATGCTTGCTCTGACCATCACTGAGACCAACAGTTCCTGTGGCTACTGGGAAAATAATACCACAAAATATAAGTACTAAATACTTACATGGTATTTACAATGTTTAAAGCATTTATTTATGTATTTATTTACTTATTTTGCTGTGATGGGGTCAAACCCAGGGACTTACACAAGCTAGACAAGTGCTGAACCACTGGGTTTCATCCCCAACCCTGAGGGTTTTGTGGTTTTTTTGGTACCAGGGATCTAACTTGGGACCTTGTGCTTGTGAGGCAGGTGGCAGAACCACTGAGGTAAATCCCTGGCCCGAGGGGATGTTTTAAAAGTGTCTAAAATATTATAGTACTTACATACAGCAATCTTATGAGGTATTTAAGTCTCTCCAGTCAACAGATGAGGGAACTGAGGCACACAGTTTACACAGGAGTAAATGGGTGCATTAGTCAGTATAGACTAGCCTGTACAATACCATACATCACTCCTAAATCTCAGTGATTTATTATGACAAAGGTTTACTTCATACTTATCCCTACAAGGCAGCAGGCGAGGGGCTCCATGCTTTACTCCATCCAGTCACTCAGGATCTAGGCCAGTGGTAGGGAATCTATGGTACACGTGCCACAATGGGTTGTTTGCATCATTGAAAGCTCTAAAAGTTTTGCCATCACTGATCTAGGCTAATGGAGATGCCTCCATTACAGTAGTCTCACCACTTAAACTTAAATAAAGCATTTGGAAGACAGAACCTAGGGAGTCATGAAGAGTTTGTTTAACTGGCCAAGCTTGGAAGTAATAGATCACTCCACTCATAGCTCATGTCCAGAGCTAATCACATAAGACTCTGGCTGAGTTAGGCTTCTGTGTGCTCAGAACGGGGAGGAAAACAGGGCATGGGTGAACATCAGTAATCTCTACCATAGGAGTTTGAGTCAAGACTTGAGTCTAGGCGGCATGGCTTGGCAGTGTGTGTACTTTGCCCCATTAGCCTGCCTCTGTAACTCATCCTTTCCTTTATCCAGTGCCTTAGGACATTTAGTTCAAGCTTGTTTTCCTTTAGGAGAACTTGAGTAAACTTAGAAAACTGGAGTGAAGTGCCACTGTGTGCTGAAAGCCATGCACCTGAAGTAGGCTGCAGATCTTGACTTGGGGCTGCCATTTCTTGGCTCCCCTTGGGTAGTAGAAATGTAAAATTTTCACACAGTTTGGTGTCCATGGATAGGTCAATAAATATGAGCCTCCTTTTACACTTATGAGACTAGAATGAAGCAAAACCTGTGGAAGTGTCTGCACAGGTTTATTGCTACCAGATTTGTTCCTTTTTCCCCTTGTCATTACACTTCACTGCCCCTCACCTTGGCCATGCAGCTCAGCCACACCTCTGACTTCCAGTAGGGAGAAGGTTCTAGAGGGCCGATTTCCATACCTTCTTCACGGAGGGCCACTGTGTTCTGACTGCTTTCTTGTTCCTCTTCACACACTTGCTGGAAGTTCTGTGTACCCATCCAGCCATCTCTTTTGTGCTTCCCCACATTCCAGGAAACAGTTCTCACCATGTAGTTCCTTTCCTTTTTCCTTTGCAAACATCTTCCCAGGTTTACTACAGGGAGGGCATGGTGCTGTCTGGACCTCACTCTGAGGAAGCTTCAACCTCATTCTCTGCTCTTGTGCCATGCAAAGGATGTGGACCTCTTCTCATGCACATAGGCTAATAACTGCACAGTTATCTTTGGGTGAAGACTACATGCCAAGTAGGACCGCACCTTGATTATTTTATTTATTCTGCCGCAGTCCTCTGAAATAGGTACCAGCATCATTACCCCCTTGAGGAAACTGAGGCTCAAAGCTGGCAGCCTGACCCTAAATCCCTTTCTCCTAATCCCTGTGCCACCTCCAGGGCTCACATTCTGACTCTTCCTCTTTTCTTTTGTGTCTTTTCCTTCTGGTCACTTTAGAGGCGTACAACCTGATTCGGGAGCTTCTAGAGGGCAGAACCATACAAAAACCCAGTATGGCATCTGGAAGAAGTACTGGTTAAGGTTTTCAGAAGACAAAGATGGGGATGGTCATCACTTGAGGATTGTTTAGAAAATCCCACCAAGAGCCAAGTGAGACCCTGTCTCAAAAAAGGAAAAAAAAATTCCACCAAGCATTCAGCCCTGGCCTTAGTACATTTTTCAATCTTAACCTTTTCTCTAGTGATGCGCCTCAGACTTCCATTATGGAGCTTCTGAGCAAAGACTTGAGTCAGAAAAACCAGAAGTCCTCACCCCTATTCAGTCTGTTTCAGGGCTTACAAGGAGGAGACAGCTGGTCTGCGGTTGACTCCAGGGGAATATGTAGAGACTAGAGGACTCTTCTGCTCAAGGTATATTCTTATCTTTTGGAGACTTTTCCTTTCTTCCTGAAACAATAACAACTAGAACTAATACAGAATTCCTCATATAAAAAATGTGCAACTTGTGCATACAAGATAATGGCATGTGCCACCCATAGAACTACATAGCACTGTATGTGATTTGCTTTTAAAGTTTCTTATTTTAATTCTATCATATAAAGAGATACTCAACTTCATTAGTTAGCAGAATAAAGCTACAATGAGATGGTACAAGTACATCTCCACCAGAACAGGTAAATTGCGAAAAGATTGAAAATACCAGTTGGTGACGTGACAGGGAGCAAGAGGAACCTTCATATCCTGCAGACAGGCATATAAATTCATACATTCATTTAACAACCTTTTTGGCTTTGTCTTCTAGAGTTGAACATACACATACTTTATGGCCTAGCAATTTCACATCTAGGTGCAGATCCAGCAGAAATGTATGCACGTGCTCAACAAATGACGTGTTCTGTGAAGTTTGCAGCAGCTGTATCCATAATAGTAAAAAATGGGAAGCTATCCACATGCCCACCAACAAGAGAATGGATGAATAAACTGCAGTGTAGTCACACCATGGGACACTACCCTTTAATGAAAAGGCATCTAGAGCTACATGCAAGAATATGGGTAGACCTCTTATTCATTATGCTGAGCAAAAAAAGGCAAGAGATAAAAAGACTGTATATTGCATGTTTTGATTAGGGAAAATGTAGTAACAGGCACAGTTCAACCAGGTTAGTGGAAGTACAGGCAATGTTTACCCTTGCAGAGAGTGGAGATAATAACCAGCAGACACTTGAAGGGGGTTGGTTTCTACATGCTATTAATATTCTCTGCTGATCTGAGTACAAGTTAAATGCTAAGATCAATTTGTAAAATTGATACGTGTACTTTCTGCATGTAATATGTTCCAATAAAACAATTAAAAAATATTCCTCTCTCTCCGATAACTTAGTGGCAGAAACCTGAGCTTGGGTCTGGTTGGCCATCTGAACTCTTCTCTCAGATCTGGCTCATCTTTTGTAACTAGAGGAAGTTGTACCAGGCTCAGAGGCTCTAGTAGGCAACAGTATCCAGCTCCAGATACCATTGTTTTGTTTTTATTGTGTTTACTTTTATGGTTATCATTTGTATATGGCCATCCATACTGGGTTTCCATTTATGGTAGTGATGTTTGCTTTTAAAATTGCAAGTTAAAAAAAAAGTGAATTGACTTACATTAAAAAATTGTGTAAATAATAGTATAGGTGGTAATTATAGCAAACCGTGCAAGGGCGGAGTTCATGCATCACTGTTCAAATGGAAAGAAGTAGGGATTAGGGGAAGGGAGCAAACCAGTCTCAGCCTGCCCCCATTTCTCAACTGGTCCAGCACAGACAGGCTCTCACGCCTAAGGACGTATTCTTTCCAGAGGACTCATGAGAAATTTAGGAAGGAATGTTCCAGAACAATGGCCGAAGCAAGTGGCCAGCAGCAGAGAACTTGGGTTCAATCAAGAGATATGTAGTGAACATCTGTGTGCCATGCACTGTTGTAGGTGCTGGACCTGCCCTAATGAATAAAGTGCCAAGCCCCTCAGCTGACTGAAGTATGCATCAATTAAAATGCATAAGTTGTGGAGGTATAGAGGGCGGTATCTGAGGCCTTAGGAATTGCAATCCTGGAGACAGAGGCTCAGAGATCTCTGAATCAGTATTTGGAGGAAAGCACAGAAAGTGGGTGCTGTCATAAATTACTGAATGATGAGAAAGAACAGGTGTTAAATAACCAGCCCATGACCATGATTGATTTGAGACCATGACTGTGACTGATAGAGGACTAAGCAAAGAAGGTACTTAGCAAAACTGGCCGTAATGCATAAATCCTCTCAAAATGCATCTTTAGCTTGTATACACAATGTAACTGTCCTGTTCTTCCAGATAACTGCAGTCAAATGGTATAGTTGACAAAGGTCACATTCAGCAGCAGTTTGAGATGTATATAAGTCGTTCTTCCATAATGAACATCTGATTTCATTTTCAAAAGCACTTTTAAGCTAGATCTAGTGGCTTCCACCTGTAATTCCAGCTAACTGGGAGGCTGAGGCAGGAGGATCTCAAGCCCAAAGCAAGGCCGAGCAACTTATTGAGACTTTGTCTCAACATGAAAAATAAAAAGGGCTGGGGATGTAGCTCAGCACAAGGCCCTGGATTCATGATATGCCTTTTATTTCACAAAAGATGTGCTAGGGTTCAACATTCACGGCAGCAGGTCTTTCTAGAGCAGGACTCTGAGCCTTACTGGGGCTAGGAAAGGATTTAAAGAGATGTGGCTATTATTGGGGTGTACATGTGTGTGCTTGGGGTGGGAACAGTAAAACTGGTCATTAACCTGGGAACTAAGAGAAAAGACTTAGGACACGGTCACAGTCTCAACAGAAAGGGAAATGCCACTGAATACTTGTTAAGTCAGCATGACCTTGCCTGCTAATCTCCACAGTTTTGGTCTAAAAGGTCACAATCTTTAAAGGGAAGTACAAAAATTATGACTCAAAAGATAAATATCTGAAGGAATGATGAATCAAGGCCTCTTTTAGCCTCCCAACAGATTTATTACTACCTTTCATCTACCTGCGGGCATTTCCGTGGAGCTGGAAGGAGAACCAGGGAGCCCGCCAAGAGTATTCCTAGAGTCAGTACTTTCCATCCCTTGAACAAATACTTGAAGGGCCTACTAGGTGCCAGGTACTGCATCTCAGATACAGGTGTGTGCTGTGCAGTTTTGTAACTACTACCCACATGTGGTTACCAAGCATTTGAGTTTTGGCTAGTTTGAATTGAAATGGGCTCTAAGTGTAAGTTATGAATCAGAGCTTGAGGATTCAGTACAAAAAAAAAAAGACTGTTAAGTCTCTTTATTAATAATTTCTAATACTGATTACTCATTGGATAATATATATTTGGGACTGATTGAATTAGAATATATTTCTAAAATACATGTCATCTATTTTTCTTTTTACTATATTTTAATGTGGCTGCTAGAAACTTTAAAATCATGCATGTGGCTCACACGGACTTGCTGTTTGCGTCAGACTTCCTTTGGGCAGTATGGGGCGAGACCCGGTCCCTCCTCTAAAGCAGCCAGGGAGTGGGGCCAACAGGTACAAGACATAGCCTCCCAGAGCCTGTCTTTTTCCTTCTGTAAGATCTGCACTCTACATGGCTCCAGGGGTACAGCTCTATTTCACTCTGCTCAGCAGTCTCCCTGCTGCTCATGAAAGCAAAACGTCACAGGAGTCAACTGGATTTCCTGCCAGTTTGCCTGGACTTCCTGAAGGTGCCCAAGTGGATAGATTTTCCTCTCCCCTACTTCACTCTCCCATTTCTGTTTGCTTCAGCAGGTCCCTGTGCTGCGAGTGCCTGTACCTCCTCTATTCCTCTATTTCCCCCAGCAGATTTCTAAGCTTCCATTCTGACTCACCTGGGGGAAAATACCCTCCCATTACCTATCCACCTGAATAGTTCTCTTCCTCAGAGCCTCTGACAGCCAATTATTCCTCTGTCCCCCCATAAGTCTTACCGTCTTATCTTTTTTTTTTTTTTTTGGGTACCGGGGATCGAACTCTGGTCCTTGCCCTCCTGCAGCAGGCAGCGAAATCACTGAGCTAAATCCCCAGCCTAAGTCTTACTCTCTTAATTCCTTAATATCAGGAACTTGCCCTCCGGGGGATATCTAACTCACCTTCAAGGCCAGGTTGCCACATGATTAAGCAGCTGCTGAACTGAATTAAACAGGCTCTGAGCCCTAAAGTTAGGAAAATGGGGTGCAGAGGTCTGGCGGGAGAAGGTGGCACCGGAAGTACTGGGAATTTAAACCTGGACCCAGACAGTTTAAAAGGTCCATCTCTCACAGGAAGAATCTCCCTGACAAGGGTGGTTACAACCCAGAAGGGTGGGTAAATAACTAAGGCCCTGTAGCCTGGAACGATGGGGGCTGGGCTGGGGGTTTTCTGGCTAGATGACTTGGTAAATCGCACCGCACAGAACAATGGAAGCCATGCTTGTCTTCCGCCTTATTGGCGAGAGCTTTAATTGGCCCTACCCCAGGCTTTCTCTCACATCTGGGGTCTGTTTGGACCTTTCCACCCCTGCAGCGGGGTGTACTGGGTGGGGTATCTCCAGCAGCACTCGCCTCTGGATTTGTGGATGGTGGCCTATGTCTCTAAAGGATTATTTGGAGGACGAGGTTCTGGGGAGAGGAAGGGAGCAGGTTTCTGAGTCCAGAAATTGTACTTCGGGTTCTCCTGTGTTGCAGTGGTCACTGAAGGGGCCGTTTCGGGCCAGCCTGGTCCAGCCGGTCCGAACCCCTCGGGACTCACCCAAGGTCATTGTTCCAAGCAGCGCTTCAGCAGCGAGTGATACCCCGAGGATGGCAGGGGTTGGTGTGAGCCCTGAAATCTACCGAAGGTAAGTAAGACTGCCTCTGTGTTTCCTTCCCCAGCAGTTAGCCCAGCGCCGGCCACAAGGGAAGCGCGCAAACTAAGTCCTTTCAAACCGAACTAAGAGAGGAGACAAAAGCACCGGTTCTTCCCCGCTCCCACGCTCGTCCTACCCAAGCTTGCAAGTTATTCTCAGGAGTCCAGGCGCCCAGGCTGGAAAAGCGTGGAGGGACGTGGTCAGAGGGGAGCGGGGCACCGGCGAAGGCGTGCACCGCGCCGGGGTGGGCAAATGGGCGTGTGCGCACGCACGTGCCCGCGTGCAGGAGTGCGGGCGGGGGGGGGGAGGGGGTGGTCTCCAAAAGGAGGAGGGGAGAAGGCAGGAGGCGGGGAGAAGCAGGCTTTTTAACACCCTGCTGCGGCGGCAGGGGAGGAGAAAGAAGCGAAGGTGGCGGCTCGGGCTCTCGCTGGGCCGTGCCACCTGCCCGCTCGCCCGCCGCTGTAGCGCTCGCCACCGCCAGTATGCTGCCGAGACTAGGCGGCCCTGCGCTGCCGCTGCTCCTGCCCTCGCTGCTGTTGCTGCTGCTGCTGGGCGCGGGCGGTGGTGGCCGCGGGGTGAGGGCCGAGGTGCTGTTCCGCTGCCCGCCCTGCACTGCCGAGCGCCTGGCCGCTTGCGGGCCCCCGCCGGTCGCGTCGCCCGCAGCCGGGCCCCGGGTGGCCGGCGGCACCCGCGCGCCCTGCGCCGAGCTGGTCCGGGAGCCAGGCTGCGGCTGCTGCTCGGTGTGCGCGCGGCTGGAGGGCGAGGCGTGCGGCGTCTACACCCCGCGCTGCGCCCAGGGGATGCGCTGCTACCCCAAGCCGGGCTCCGAGTTGCCCCTTCACGCGCTGGTCCACGGCGAGGGCACTTGCGAAAAGCTCGGGGACGCCGAGTACGGCGCCAACCGGGAGCAGGTTGCAGGTAACGTGGGCAGGGAGCACGAGTTGGGAGAAACTTGGAGGGCAGCGGGGCAGCCCTGCCTGCGGTCGGTCGCTCAGGGGGGAAGGAGTGTTTGGCGGGACCTCAGGAACTGCTGTGGAGAAGGAAGAACGGAGTCCTTGATCAGACTTGGGGAGATTGTTGAGAGGGGGAACCCGAAAGTCAGGCCCCGGGTGGGGGACTGGAGTCCAGGTCGGGACAAATGGGGAGAGGAAAGGCACTCGGGTTACCATAGCCTTCCCCGGGTGGGACGTATCCTCACTTCGATTCTGGAGGGGGTGTTTGCTGGGGAGGAGGGTTAGATCTTTGGGAATAGGAACTTGGAGCGCAGCTGGATTCGATGACCTGCATCGGAGGGTCTTAGTGGGAACGCTGATGGGAGGCCGAGGCCACCGGGTGCTGGTGACACCGGGGACCACGGTGAAATGGGGGTGCGAGGAGGGACGTCGAGGGACCTTTCCTTCTCCTGGGGTTGTGAAGTGAGGGGGAGGACTTGGTGCTTTGTAGGGTGAGTTGGTTAGGAGAACAATTAAAACACGCTACTATTTTACATAGAGAATGAAGAAGGCTCTTTCATCAAGGTAGCATGGTAAACTAAAAGCGCGCGCGGGAGAGGGGGCAGTGGGGGAGGCGAGAGGAGACCCCGGCAGTTGGATCAGTGTAATTTAAGCCGGATCGCCCGCTGCATTCCCAGGTCCCTGGCAGCCTGGTGAGGCGGTTAGGCATCTGGGCCCCAGGTCGGAAGGCTGGAGCAGCCTGGGCGGGGGAAGCGGAGACTCTTAGTGAGCGTTACCCCTCCCCCTCCTGACCCAGGGAACGCTTGCTTCCTATCCGGTAGAATGGGGATCTCGGGGTTCTTTGTTAAGGGAGCCTGATTTTTTTTTTCCAAAAAGCTATGTGAGGGATACCACCAAGCTATAAGGAGTTCACTTTTTTTTTTTTTTATTACAAAAGCTCCTTGCCTCCCTGGTCAGGGAAAAGCTGTAACTGTTTCTTTCCTCCTGCAGACAGTGGTGAAATGTGTCCATTGCTCGCTGCTGTTTAAAAAGCAAGTGAGTCTGACCAAGTTTCTCACTAGGGGAAAAAAGAAAAAAATGCAAACATTTTTGCTTGCTTCTCAGCTTCTTTGTAAGCCCCCCTCCCTTCCTCTGGCCTGCTATTGTTTTGTTCTCTGTTCTCCTTGAGAATGGAATTAAGGGTCAGAGTTGAAATCTTTCTTCTGTTTCTCTGGCACAGTTTGACCTTGAGTACAGAGGTAGGTAGTGCTTCCTTCTAAATGAAACACCTCCGTTTCTTTCTTTTCCCTCCCAGCCTGCCTTGCAATTAACCCTTCCCTTCTGCCACTCTAAGAGAGTATTAATAAAGGGAAAAAGACTTGGGCATCCTCTTCCTGCCCGGCGCCTGTCCCCAGTCCTGCCATTCCGAGGTTTTGTGCGGTTTCTGAGCTGAACTTGGATAAACTAAACATCTTCCTCAGCAGGGTGAACTTTTTCAAAGGCCTCGTGTGATCTGCTTGGATTTTGACTGTTTTAATAAAGTGTGTGGTGTAGTTTCTTCCTTACCATTTTAGTATTTTTTCCACTCTTCATTCGTCTCCCTTTAAGCCTGAAACCCAGCTCTCCTGCTTTCCAGAGGTCCCTGAAGCAGGTTCGGGTCTTCAGCAGGCAACAGATGGGGGAGGGAGATTCTTTCCCAGCCACTTTTCCTTTTCCGGGCGGGGGGCGTTTGGTCAGGGGAGCCCGAGGACAATGGAGTGACTTCATGGGAAGAATGTCACTCCGGATTTTCTGCCCGGTTATGGGGCTCGCGTCCACCAGCTTGCCCCAGCAGCCTTCTCAGTCTTCTCTTCGTGCCCAGACACCTTCCGAATTTTTCTCTTGTGCTCCAGTCTGGGAAGAGAGGACATTAAGCAGAGGTGAGGGGGTGAAGAGTTGAAAGCTGAGTTGATGCTCTTGAAAGAAATGACCAATACTGGGGTGCTTGAATGGCGCCTGAGGGGGAGCAGGGTCAGGGAACCCCCCCACCCCAGAAGCCTGGGCCGGCAGGCGTGCATACAAGGATGGTGGTGAGGGTGGAGGCGCCTGTGCCTGTGGGCCAAGGTCCTGGGCCAGGGCAAGGACTAGGGTCACTGAATGAAGAGTGCTGGTGTGGGAGCTGGGGGTAGGGTGGGGACTGCGTGTGGCCCGACGGAGACCTTGGCCCTGAATGCTGTGCTTTACTCTCCGTCTCCCATCTCCTTCTCCCCCTCCAAAGAATGAGCACCGCCCCCCCCCCCAGCCTGCATTCCTCTTTGAGCAGGTTCCTTTTGAGAATTTTAAGCATACCCTCTTATTCCAAGGCAGCAAACCCCAGCAGTTCCGGCTTTGCTGTTAGTTCTTTTGTCTTTGTTCCCGGGACTCAGGGGCTGTGTTGCTGGCTTCCTGGGGATGGCAGAGATGCAGGGGGTGGGGGTGGGCACATGGCGGCGGGTTAGAAGTGGGTGATGGTGAGCCTGTATCCTGAGGAAGGGGGGTGACGGGCTGGGACTTGGGTCACAGGAACTGAGGAGTCAGACGGCGGGGTAGGGTAGGGAGGCCTGGTAGAAAAACGAAAGGGGGAGCCTGGGATCTGCCAGAAGTCAAGACTTCAAGTCTGTGGGTAAGGTGGTGGCGTGAGCAGAAGCACCTAGAAATGTGGGGGGCTGGGGGGCCAGGCCGGGCTCTTTCAGAATTCTGGCCTAGCTGGTCCCTCAGTATCTCCCAGCTTCCTTCCCCACTGGGGTCCAATGCAGGGGATTATGCTGAGGGGCGGGCCAGCTGGCCCTCCGCACGTATAAAGGTGCTGTAGAAATGTGCAGTCATTCAAAGGCCCAGGCCGGTGGGCGAGTGAGCAGGGAGGCTCCAAGTCTTCAGCTGTGGGGGGAGAATAGAGGGGGAGAGGCGGGCCTGATTTACAGTGGTTCAGTGCAGCTTCAAAACTAGCGGGGAGAAAGCAAAGGCACTTCTGGCCGCGAGCGCAGCTTTGCATCTTGTCTTGCATAAATTTGCATACCGAGTTCAAAGTCGTAAAACAGACTTGCAGAATGAGTGGGACCCACTGTCACTGACTGTTAACACCACTACCTTCCGCCTCCCCGCCCCCCTGCTGGACAGAACTCCTTGAACCAGCTCTGCTAAGCCGCCTGCCTGAGTCACCCCAGGAATACTTGGAAGGACGGGGTGGGGGGCTGAGGCTGCAGCTCCTGGGCTCTCTCTTGGACACCGAGAGCTCCTTGGTGAAGAGACTAAGCAGGGTTGGGCTCGATGCATCTTGGAGACAGGCCTGTCTCTGCGGGGGTGGGGCAGAGGTGACCAGTGAGGGTGCGGTGGGCGTTCCTCTTTGTGGCTGGGGTAGGCCAGGGCTATTTGTTCAAAGTTTTCCCTTGAAAAGGAGTCTCAGAATAGGTGCAAGAGCCTAGAGGGAAGAAGCCACCTGTTGTGGTAATGAGGGTCATGCGACTATTCTTGGGCAAATTGGACTATTGAGTTTCCTGGCAGGCGAAGGGAAGAGGGAGAGCTAGCACTCCATGCCTCTCATTTTAAGTACAATTTCAGACAAATCATTTTTTTGGGTTAAGGGAGTCATGGAATTTAGTGTTACAAATGTGCCATACAAACTTCTAGCTGGTTCTCAGCACGGCTGTTCTTCTCTACCATAGAAAATGGGACTCGTTGCTCTCAAAACTGATAGTCCTTAGCTCCAGTGGAATGGAGAAGGGGTAAGGATGTTAGTCATACCGAAAGGTGGCCCAGCCTCCTAAAGGGATTGGAGAGCAGAAATCAGCAGGCTTTGCCCTCATTTGGTTTTGTTGTTGGTCCTCACATACTACAACACTTTACCAAGAAAAATAAAAAAAGTTGAGGTTTTGTTTTGTTTTTTGTTTTAAAGGATCATATTCAGGGACTCCATTTCACCTCAGTTTCTCTTCTCCTTTCCCAGCTTCTCTTTCCTCCCCTGCCTACTCCAGCCTATCCTCTCAGTCCCGCTAGACTCTTCTCTTTTCTCTCATACCTTTCCCTTCCCACATCTCTGTCATGCCTGGCCAAACTGGGACACATGGCCACACATCAAGTAAGTGGACAGGGCTCAAGAAGGGTGTGGAAAGTGTACTGACCACAGTCTTCCTCAGATCCAACCCAAAGGAGACCACGCAGATGACTGGAGACTGGGGTGTTAAAGAAACTGAAATCCTTGAAAGAGGAGGCTGGTTCACTGGCTGGGCAGGGACTGGGCTTTGTAGAAAAGGACTTAGTGGGCAGGGGACTGGTGCTTTCCTGCTACAGAGTTTAGTACGAGGCTGCTACTGCTGCACTGAAGGCATGGAAGGGGGGCGGTCACACTTGGGCTTCACCAGGGGAGCTGGGGATCTGGTTGGCAGATGTTCCAGGCTCCTCTGCTTCTCCTTGTTATCTCTGGCCAGCAGCTTCCTGAGGTGGCAGGGAGCCATCAGGAGATGGGCCATCCCATCTGTCCTTATTCCATCGGAACTGACTTCCTTGCCTGCTTCTTCTCCTGTCTTCCTCCCTTCCTGTGAGGACAAGGAGGCTTTGCTGTCTCTATCTCACACGTGTGGACATGGGGTCAGTCAAGGAGCCGAGAGAGAGGCGTGGAGGGCGACCAGCCTGGTTACCTTCCCTCCACATCCCTTTGCCTCCTTAGCTGAGCAAGGGATTGTTTGGGCTTTTGGCAGCAAAAAGCCTTTGAGCAGATTGGCCAGAAGTTGAGTTCTGGCCCCTTGCAATGTTCAGGTGAGGGATCGCCACGACTCACCACTACCAGATTTGGGTTACTGTATTTGGTTTTCCTTGATTTCCTTTGCAAGGCCCAAATCCTTGCATTGGGAGACTTAAAGAATGTAAGTGGCTGGCATGCAGCAGTTAGACAAGACAGGCAGAAGGGTCCCAGGGAGTCTCTGGAGAGAAATAGCTGGTAGGCAGCTGCTGGTGTGGAAGCAGTCATTAACCAGGTCCCAGTGAAGACCCTCATGGAACTTCAGTGCTCAAATGCCAGGTTTGGTGAAATAAGGATGATTTTATCTCCTTCATGGTGTACATGTTGGGCCACCCGTGGTCAGAGAAGGTGCCTGGCACTTAGTGGATTCTTAACCTTGGCGGGTGACACCTCCTCTCTGACACTTGGTTAACTGGCCCTTAGAACAAAGGACAAACTGGACAAGTCAAGACAGGCCACTCATCCTGCAAGTTCAGATCCCAGGTGGCTACTACTGTGTTAGTCCCTGGAAGAGAGAAGTTGATTCTCATTGAGCCTCAGTTTCCTTAGCTGTAAATTGATGATACCCACTTCATGGGATTGGTACTCTGAGAGTGTCAAATAGATAAAGAACAGAGCCTAAGTAGTTGGTTTTGGTGATGAGTCACCTGATTTCCATCTTTTCACCTAGAAAGTGGAAACATGCATACCTCCTATGACTCACTTTCACAGGGCTGTAGGGGCACCCTGGGGAAAGGGTAATGAAACCGTGCTTTAACCACAGCATAAATCATCTAGCTGACAATAATTAAATGCTTTGAGGTCATCAGGCTTGGATTTCTTATGGATGGGTTAGGCAGTGAATGCTCTTTGGGACCCAAGTCCTAGAGTCTGAGACTGACCCTTCTTGGGATCACATGTCACATGTAGGTCACATGTTATTTTGTAGTGCCCAGAATAGTGGTAGGAGGGACTGGGGTGGGTAGAGATGGCTCCAGAGCTTTGACACTTGGGTTTTTTGCAAGCTTTGCTGCTTATGGGGAGGTGACAGAGGGTTGAGTCTGACCTTCATCTGGCCAAGCAACCTAGAGGACCGAGCTTTCCAGCTGTTGGGTTTCTAGAGGGCTGATGACTACCTGAGATGCATCTGGGGTAGGAGGAGTAGAGCAGGGGAAGGCCCTTTCTCCATAGGTTCCTTCCAGAGGAAAGGTACCAGGACCCAGGCTTTGGAATAAGAAGGCCAGGTATTGACCCAGGTGACCCTAATGCACTTGGTACATAAGGTGCACTGAAGGGCGGGTAGTGGTCAGAGCCAGGGAAGCATGTTGGAGCCCATGTCCTACTCCAGGTAAAGGGAACTTTCACATTGACCCTTTCTGAGCCTGAGATGCCAGAAAGTTAAACATGGTCCTGGCAAGAAAATTGGGTGTTCTTTCCAAAATGGTGTTTTCTGACAACATCCTCTCCAGAGTTGACCTCACTGCTGAGAAGGGGAGCAGCATCTTGTAGGGGGTAAGGGACGAACACTGGCTTAGGGAGAGCTTTCTGAGCGCTGGAGGCCTTCCTAATGGCACTTGTCCCTCTGCATGGTGGCCTGTGTGCGCACAGTGCCCGGGTGACTGTTCTCAGGTATCACACAGGAGGCAGGGCCTCGGGAAAGCAGAGAAGGTGGATGCTCGAGACTTTGGGGTCACTGTATACTTAGGGTGAAACCAGGACCATGAAGACAAAGCATGGTATCCTCCATCAAAAACTTAGGGTGGGTGTCTCCTGCCAGAGAGAAGGGGAAAAGGAAGGGACAAGCCCAGAGAAGCCGAGTTCCTCAGCTTTTGGAGTACTTCTACCCCCACAGTGAAGAGACTTGTGGGACGTGGGAAGTTTTTTTTCTGGTGGAGAGTGAACGATCCTCCATGGCTCCTAGCACCCCTCTGTCCCATTCTGGCTGCTCCCAAAGCCCGGGAAGATCTGGGCTGGCTCAGGCTTGGTGTCAGTCAAGACTCAGAGGGAGACTGCTCAGAAAGCTGGCTCCCCCAGAAACTAACGCAAGTCAACTGGAGTCAGGAACTCCCCCCCGCCCCTTTTTGGCGGTGGGGGACATGGACTTGGAGGCCTTGGAGACTTTCTGGCTGCCAGCCCCACATCTCTTCCTGGCTGTTAGGAAGCAGGGCAGAGTGAGGATTGGGGAGAAGGGGCTGAGGACTGGCAAACCTCCAGTCGCTGGGCAGAGGAATTGGCCCACAAGCCCTGGTGAGTTGGCCCAAATCAAAGCCTGGGGAGGTTTCTAATTAGTGGAGGGGTGTAGGTGTGTCAGCCTGCGCTCAGCAGAGCCAGGGAGTCCCGAGGGGAGGGCGGGAAGGGGGCCCCTGAAGGCCTTGTCAGGGGTGGGGATGCAAGAGGAGCCTGTTCAGTGTGCTCGTCCTGATGCAGAGTTGGAAAGATGGGGACCTTCTAGCTGGAGGGATCCCAATTAGCTTGTGGAGTATAGAGAGTCATTAGCATTAAGTGAAGGGTAAATGATAAAATAATGGTAAGTGCTTTGTTCTAGACATCTTCCCCTTCTACCAAAGGGCCCCTAGGTTGGTTATTTGTCCCCCCCACCCGCCACCTTAGGTCTATTAGTCTCAGGACTCTCCTCACTTGCCAGGGAGAGAAATCAAGGCTTCATTCAGGTTTGAGTGCCAAGGAAGCACAGGTTTCTGGTTTTCATTCCAGTGCTCTGCTCCATCGGACTTATACACGCACAAAAGGAGCGAATTGCATATTGCTTCTTGGAAATGCTCCTTTTCCATGGGAGGCAGTAATTAAGGCATAACTTCTCAAAAATGCTCCTTTTTGCAACTCTCCAGGACGTTTCTCTTAGGTCTATTGTCTTTACTTCTGGATGGAGGTGCCAGGTTGCCTCTGGATGGTGAACTTGCTTTCCAAAGTGCCCGAGGCCAGTAAGAAATGAGAATGGCAATTCCCCTGTGTCCTTCACCCACCCCTTGTGACAGTCTAATATCGGTGGGTGGTTTCCATAGCAACAGCAGCAAGCGGTGTGCCAAGCTGGATAAAGGGGGAGGGGCGGGATGGTTTCCTGGGTCAGAAAGGCTTTTTCGGTCGGGTGGAACCAGCTGGCCTGTGACTGATGGCCTTGGTCCCTGGGACCTACAGGGGTCCTATAGGGCATCGAAAGTGAAGTGCTGGGTTTATAAGGTTTTGGTTTAGTCTTCTCTTAGGTGATACCAGTGACCAGATGCCATTCTGGGTGGTTAAGAGCTATGGAGCTCAACAACTTGTGTTTAGTTCTGGCTCTGGCACTGGCTCCATGACTTTGTACTGTTCACCTCCAACTCTGTGATTCTTTTTATCAAGCATGAGTGCAGATAAGAAATTATCAACCTTGTGATGGCATGATGATAAAACAAAGTTATGCAGTGCAGAAACCAGATAATCAAATGAAGTTATACAAGTTCTAATTCTTTTTTTTCTCCCTAATCTCAGCACAGATCAGGAGAAAGGCAAATGCCTGTTTAAATATATTGTGATTGGTCATTTTAGTTCTGCTAGGGGTGTGGCTATCTGGACAGCTGCCCTTGGCTTTGGGAAGCCTTTAAGGAATCTAAGTCTGGAGTCCATGTTTTTCCAGTGGTAGCCGTAGCCATTGAAGTTGTCCCTTGCTATGGTTCCACCAATAGCTTGATGGCCAACCATGGCCCATTTATACCTCAGAGATGAGGATTCTTGCTCAAGTGTCTGCTGGCTGTCTTTGGTTTGGTTTGCTGCTTCCTAAACCAAGAGAGCATAGCCAAGGAAGGCGACAATGTGATGCAGTATTAGATCAGACACAATCAGTGAACTTTTCGTTGAAGAAAGAAAAAAGCATGGTGACCTATTTAAAGACACTTATTTATATTCAGGACACTTCTTGTGCTGGTTTGAGAGTGTGGCTGACAGGCCTGGACATCTTTGCAGGTTTTAAATTTCTTTTTGCATCCTTTAGGTTCAGTTTGTCAGGTTGGAGTATCTGGGAAGAGTGTTACAGGGATGGAGAAGGGGCTGGGAGAAGGGGAGGGTAGTGGGAGAGGAGTTGGGAGGGTCAGTCTCTATCACTCTCTACAAGATGGCCTGGGGATTGCATCATCAGAACCACACGGTAGGGGTAGTGGGTTGAATATGGGTCTTGGGAAAGGCAAGAGTCCTTCCTGTCCTGCTTCATGCTTCATGTACTCACTGCCTCCCTTTACCCCTATCCATTCTTGCTACTAGAGATGTAAAAGAGAGTCCAGAGAAATGAGACAAAGAAGGAATGTAATAAGTTACTCTAAGGCAGTCCGGAGGCCTTGTACCACCCTGGACATCTAGTAATATGATCCTCTACAGGAGGGGATTTGTGATGCTGTGGATTTAACCTAGGGCTTAGACACAGGCTAGGCGAGTGGTCTGCTACTGAGCTACATCCCCAGATAGGCCTTTTTAAAATTTTATTTTGGAACAAGCTCTCACTAAGTTGGTCAAGTTGGGCTTGAACTTGTGATCCTACTGCTTCAGCCTCCTGAGTATCTGGGATTATAGGTGTGCACCATTGTGTAAACTTGTAACGCAATTATGTGATTTTCAGTGATTTTTTTCATGATTTCACTGTACAGTGCTGTAGCGTGGACTCTGTAGGTGACTATGGGGTGAGGAACTAAGTCCACCTCCTGTGGCCACCAAGCACAGTCAGTTACCTAAGGAAGTTCCTTGCTTATATATACATTAACTATGCTGCATATTTTACGTGTGGCCCAAGATGATTCCTCTTCACTCAGAGTGGCCCAGGTAAGCCAAAAGTTTGGGCAGTGGGTAGGAGTCTCTTAGCTTGGTCAGCTGTTTTTCTTTTAACCCTGATGGGGTACATGCTTTTAATGCTGGGAGGGGGCAAGAAAAGCTATTAAAAGTTAAATATTACCTAAGAAGAAATTAAGTCAGAAGATATATATTGCAAATAAGTAAGTAGTTCTTTGCTTTTTGACCAAAGCTCTGGAAAGAGCTTGATGTTTGAATTTATTTATTTATTTTTGAGACAGGGTCTGGCTATGTAGTTCAGACTGGTCTTGAACTTACTATAAAGCCCAGGCTGGCCTCAAACTCACACAGATCCTTTTGCCTCAGCCTCCTGATTGCTGGAGTTATAGACATGTGCCACCATTCCTGCCAAGATGTTGATATTTTAAATAATGAGGTCCCTTCATTGTGATTATGGACCGGAAGTAAGAGAATCAAGTTTGATAGGAGTCTGCTTCAGTCTTGGAAATGGAAATATCTTCCTTCCCGAAAAGCAAATGTACACCCTCCCTTCCTGTCCTTTGGTTCAGTATAATTTTTAAAAGCTCAATAGAGACTAAGACTAGGGGCTGACGGTGTAGCTCAGTAGCAGAGTACTTGCCTAACATGCATGAGACTCTGGATTTGATCCCCAGTAGCACAAGAAAAGACAAAAGAAGCTAAGACTAAGTTTGTACCTCCAAGAAGCTTCCAGCTTTCAGAGAAGAAAGGGAAATCACAGACCTTCTCACTGCCCTTTGCTGGAGGACCAGGCTAAAGTGTTGGGAAGAAGTGGAGTCGAATTACAAGCGTGTTTTGTCCAGCAGTCCATTCACTGAATCCACCAAGTGGCCTCTGGATACCTGGAGACCCCACTGTCCATCCTCCTTCCTCCTCAAAAGCTTCTTCCTAAACTGTAGAAGACAAAGTTTGTGCAATTTTTCCTCAGCTGCAGTTTGTTAATTGTTTTTGTTCTTCCTCATGAAACTGTTGAATGACTTCTAACCTCCATCTCTTTAGCCTAAAGCTGTTTCTTCTCTTGACTTCAGGGAGACAGAACAGCTGTCTCCTTTCTATTGGGTGTTACTGGCCCTTGGACACCTCCAACTCTCCGTACCCCACGGTGCCTCTCGCCCCACCTTTGGGCTGTGCCAGGGTGAGCTTGTCTCTTAGTTTTCCATTCTCTGGCCTGTGCCATTTGATTCCCTCATTGTACCTTCTTAATTTGTTGACCTTCTCCTGCTATTTTAGGTCTTCCTCCTGATTCATTTCCTAGTTCTTTATGGCACAGGGAAATGACAAGGAGCCCATGACACAGCCCTGACTGGTGAGCAAAGGACTTTGGTTGAAATTAGCCAAAGAAAGTGGTGTTGAAGTGTGTCACGTCACTGTGGGGAGGTGGGTTGTCTTGCAGCCAGTAGGACTCTGGGGGCTCTCAAGGGTTACTGATAGCTTGCTTCAGCCGGAAGGCAAGAGATGGGTAGTGTGAGAAGTGATTATTTACTTACTTATTGATTGATTGATTGCTGAGGATTGAACCCAGGACCTCATGTGTGCTAAGTAAGCATTCTGCTGCCACTGAGCTACATCCTCAGCCTAGTCATCTAAGTTTAAAAATGTAGAAGACTACTAAGAACAACATAATAATACTAGCCTATCACCCAGAACTGCATGTGGTTAATATTTTGTCTACTAGCATGCAGTATTTAATATTTATCTTTCTTAGCTAAATGGATTTTTGTACATATATATGTTGGATGACTAGAATGCATATCTGTACATATATATATGATGGGTGGTCAGTATTGGTCAAGTTTTCTTTGAAAAATGTATATAAAACATTTCATTTTCCCTGTTAATATTAGGTTTTTGAAATCTTATTGACAAAGACGGGAGAGCTGGTCTTTTTAAATACTGCATATCATTCCACTAGATTTCCCTGTAGATTGTAGTTATCCATTCACTCATTGAAAGGCTATCAGGTTGCTGATAGGTGGTTGCAACTACAAATAATTTCTGTGCATCTGTTCTTGTGCACATGTAGAGACAAGTAGAATTGTGGAGTCAGGTGCATTCTTCCTGTTCCCATAACCCCTGGTCCAACTCTGCACCGGTGCCCACTCAACTCACTCAGACCATCAGCAGCTAGGTCACCCTGCCAGTTCCCAGAGGGCCTGAATGGAGCCCACAGAGAAATGTTCAGGACCCATGGGAAGGAGTGAAAGCTGATCGTGTTGTTTGCCATCTTGATATCAGTTTCCCTGGCTCTTCAAGGACAGCTTGGCTCGAAGAGCCTCAAAGGACCTTGGCTGAATTTGAGCATGTTTTTGTTTTTTCAAGCTGTCTGCCTCAGCCCTGACCCTCCCCAGGTCCTTGCGATTCCAGGAATGACCCTGATGTTTATAAAGCAGTCCTTTAGAGTGTGCACAGGCAGGGAGGCTCTGGAGAGGCTCTGCTATTTCTGCTCACTCAGGGGGAGCCCAAGATGAGATGGTGATGTGAGGGCATGCTCTAGAAATCTCCATGATGCCCAGCCAAGAAGGGCCCTTCTGTGTATGTCTGACATTTGTTACAGACCTGTGAGCCAATGGGTAGAAAGAGCTTATGCTTATGAGCATACTGTGAGAAGTATGTATGTGAGCCCCTATCCCTGCTCTCGCTGAAGATCAAACCCAGAGCTTCCGCACATTGGGTAAACAAATGCTCTGCTACCACTGAGCAACATCCCCAACCCCAGGCCATACGTCTCAGAAAAAAAGAAAAAATGAAGCACTATTCTCCCCTTACCAAGTTCTTCATGAAACCCAGGGAGAAGAGGGAATCATAAAGAATTGCAGGTCTTGGAAATGCTGGAGCTTGAAGGATCTTGTTCAAAATACAAGTTCCTTAGCCTTTACCCAGGCTAGCTGTTTCTGAATCTCTGGGGGTGGAACCCAGGACTATTATTAGCAAGCTCTTGAGATGATTTCTGGTGGACAGCTTTGTTTGAAAACCACTGACCTGCACTAACCCCTGAAACCTCAAAGGAGGACCCTGAAGCCTAACCCAGCTCAACACCCTGCCTGGCATCACTCAAATACCTGGGATAGTAAAGTCAGGGCTCAGGCTGGGGATCTTGGTCCTTGGCACTCTGGCCAGTGCTGGTCTTCCTGTCATGCCAGAATTACTTGACTCAGGCTTGAATGTAAGAATTGGTGTACCAAGGAGATCCACTCTATCAAGAATTCAGGCGGAGAGAGGATTCTGTGGCTGTGTTGTTGATGCTGTGCCCTCCTCTCATTTTCTGAGGCTTTCTTGCACTTTCCAAGGAAGGTGGCATAGCTTATTTGCCTGTCGACTCGACAGTCTTCTGAGCTCTTCACTACTCAGCTAGGTGGTAGGCCTGTGGGAGCCATAGGATGAGGAGCCTAGGAGGGTTGTGGATCAGTTACATTCACAGAGCCATTTCCTCCCACAAGAGGGACTCAGAGAGGGTGACTGGTCTATTGGCCTATCAGGAGTTCTCGTAGTTCTTTCCAAGGAAGGGTCAGAGGGTGGGAAAAGTAGGAAGGGAGCTTGGAATGAAGCTAGATGTCTCCAGGGGATCGATGAGTTTATCAACTGGGAGAAGGTCGTTAAGTTGGAATGTGTTCTGGGGGCCAGTGTACACCGCGAAAGACACTCCTGCGCACCATTCAGAATTCTAGCACAAGAGGCCAGTGCTGACTCTTGCCTCTGACCTTTTGAAAAAAAAGATGGAGGAAGACACATAAACAGTGTCACTCACCCAGAGAGACTAAAGTCTTCAGGTTAAAATTTAGCTACAAAAAAATAACAAACAGAACCCCCCTTCTAACTCCCTTTGTACCTGCAGCATGACCCACATGATTAGTCCCAGCCTGTGGATGGCTGTATTATGGAACATTGTAGCCACGTAGATAGAGTTTGGAGATTACAATCCGCCATGCAAAGGAACTAGCTTTGAATTCTGTTTTCTTCAACAAAATCCATTTCCTGTGTGTGTTGAAAAGTTTATCCTTGCAGACATAGCATTATTCGCCACGGCCCTCCCCTTCTTCCCTCTTTCTCTCTTCCCCTAAAATTTGAAAATAAAGTTAATTTAGATGAATCCGATCTTATCCAGAGACTCCCATCAAATGTCAGAGAGCTGTAATATTTAGCAACATAAAAAACTTAAACACCTGGGCTGGGGATGTGTCTCAGTGGTAGAAAGTGTGCTTCACACTTGCAAGGTCCTGGGTTTGATCCTGAGAACTGAGGGGGAGGGGAGCAAAAACAAAACAGAACAAAACAAACCGCCACAAAATCTATCCCAAACTTGCACCTGAGGCATGGCTCCCTTTAAAAAAAAAAAATTAAAGGGCTGAGGGTATTAGCTCAGTGGTAGAGTGCTTACCTAGCATACATGAGGCTCTGAGTTCAATTCCCAGCCCTGAAAGAAAAAAGAACATTTAAACTATCAACAGTATTAGGCTTCAGAAGACATCCAAACAGACAGTGTTGAAGAACTTACTTACAACTCATTTTTTTTTTTTTTTTGATACATTTGACCATTCTACAGATTAGGCACCACTGCCCTTCTACCTACTTACATTTATCAACTCAAGAAATAGATTACTCGCCCATTTCTTCTAAAGCTTGATTTTGCTCACAATGAGTTTGAATTAAGATCAAATTGTGTACTATTTAAATAGTAGCTATCGTTTAAGCAGGATTAGCCCCATTTTTCAGCTTGAAAAAGTTTAGAGCTCAGAAAGGTGAAAAGATTTGGCCAAAATGATGGGTGAGTGATAAATAGCAAAGATGGAACTCAGAGCACTTGACTGCTAGTGTTCTTTGCCCATTTGAGGCTGTTAATGAATTGTTCACTGCCATGGATATTAGTGGAGAAGTTGTCTGGGGAGGGGCAGTAGGGTGATGGATAGATAGTATATATTCGTTTGCACAAGATATGTCAAGGTTAAGCACATTTTGGGAGGAATTAACAAAGAAGGAGACTTGTGAGTTCTCTGCCTAGCCAGCGTCCAACCAGAGGAAAGCAGGCAGCATTCATCCCTCTGGCCCAGTAAGCAGAAAGCAGTTCTTGCAAGGGCCTGGAATGTCATTACCTGTTGAAGAAGGTAAATCCACTGGAGATGGTGGAAGTTCCAGGGCAGGATTAGATCATCTCTCGGATGCCCAGCTCTTAGATTTCAAGATAATCATAAGATACAATGAGAAGGCTGGAAAATGGTTAGGATTTCTTCAGAATACATACAGAAAAGGCAGAGAGACACATTGAGCTATTAGGCAGATGTGTGATGCTTTGGGAAAAAGGTATTTTCTTAACCAGGACTAGATAAGGACCAATGCTATACATCCCAAGCCAGGGAGACTAGGAGATTGCTTTTAGATTCTTGGGGGCTATTTTCTTAAGATTGCTTTAAGGTCTCCCACAGATTGGGAATCACAAAAAGTGGAGCATCGAGGTCAGGAAATGGCACTAGGAGAAATGAGACTGTTGAAACGGATTTGACACATTGAGTAAGGCCACTGATGCCATTGGAAAAAAAGGGATATGCCAAAGTGAAGTTTGGGAACCAGAACATTAATGCATAGATGTAATATAAAGCTCTTTCTCCTGGGGTGTCAGCCAGCTGGCCTCCTGGCTAGGTTAGTAAGAGTGAGTCAAAGGACAGTGAGCAGCCACACACACCTTTGATAATGGCAGCAGGGAGTATTTGCTCCTGCAGATCCAGATGGCAGTCCTGAGACTCAGGTTTGTCATCTCTCCAGTGGGACATTGGATCCATTTCTTCTCATATCTAAATGTCTGAGATAGGAGTAAGTGGCAACAACTAGGGCAGGGATGAGAGAAGCCCTGTTCTTCCACCCTTCACTTGGTGGCACTAGGATTGTCTGTTCTGTTGTCTCCTACTTCTCTGGGAAGAGCTTGAGCTTCCATATATAATCGTGAAAGGCCCTGCTTCAGTGTGGACCCATTTCCTAGTTGCTACATAGGAGGGAAGAGCTAATGCTTACCAGTCCATAAATAGAAGCCTTGAATTCTCTTCGGGAGCCTTGGAGATCCCTATCAGTCACGTCTAAGCCTGAAGCCTTGTACAATGATGCCATTTGGTTTGCTAAGAACTAACACTCACTCTCCCTCCCCCACATTTCTTCTTTCTCTTCTTTTACTGGGGATTGAACCCAGGGCCTCCACACCATCCTACATCCCCAACACTTCCAAATTTTTTATCTTGAAGGAGGCTTTTGCTCAGTCACTGAAGTGCCCAGGCTGGCCTCAAGCTTGTGATCTTCCTGCTTCAGCCTCCCAGACTGCTGGAATTACAGGCATGGGCCACTATGCCTGGCCCAAGAATTGTTTCTTATAGTGACCTCTGTACTGTGGCCTGCAGAGCTGCATACATAAGTGGTCGCTTAATAAATATTATTCTGGAGCTCTCTTAGGCAGAAAAAAGTACAACTTGGTATTTTTGTTCTGAGGGAAAATTCCATCTCTAGCTGGAGTTCCACATCTGGAATGTGTTTTTGAAAATTGCTCCTGTTGCCTCTTTGAGAACGTATGGGAGGAACTTGGTAGCTTGTGATGGTGCCCTTATCTGAGACTGAGGCGCAAGGCAGTGGGTGTGGGTGTGGGTGTGGGTGGGTGTGAAGCAGCTGAGAGTAACCCCAGGTGTTCCTATAGTCTCAAGCCCTCACTGCCCATGCAGGCAGCATCTCTTGGGGTTTTCCCAGCAGCCCACTGGAGCTGGTGCCATTTGTCCTCTTTGTACAGATGAGCAATTGAGGCAAAGAGAGCTCAACTAACTTACCTAGGGTTGAAAAGCCAAGTAGAAAAGCTAGAATTCAGACTTAGGCATTAGACTTGGGGTCTTGCATCCTTGAACCTCTTTAGCCGAGAATAGCAACACGGCATGGACGCTTTACTCACCCTACAATCCTTCCTCATCTCTACTCAGTGAAAATCTCTCTTCCTTGGGCTTTGGCTTTTAGATGTGACAGCCATTGGACTTGGGTCCCAAAGCCTGTTCCAGTGACAGAAATGGATGCTGCGTGGTCTCTAGAAGAGCCTGCGTCAGCAAACCAGCCCATTGATTTCCTCATCATGTTGGCATGTTTGTTGTTGTTGGTGAGATGGATAAAGGAATGGAAAGAAACATACCCTTGAATCCAGGTGGTCTCTATGGGGGTAGACAAGTTGACCTTCACCTCAGAGAAGTCAGGGACATCTCAGGACAGAAAGCCAACCCTGTCCTTCTATCTCCTGGCTCCTGGGACCTGGAACCAGGGTCCCATTATGACCTTCATGGGCCCTAGACATTTTTGGGGGCCCCTTCCATAAAAGCATTTTAAAGTCACATTACACACTTAAAATCACATGGTTTTATGAATGCAAGTATACAGTATTATATATTAATACTTTTTAACTTAAAGTTTGTTTTTGTTTTGATTTTAAAATAAATTAAAACAGTATCTAGGCCTCTGAGCCCTGACCTGCTGTGTCTGATGGGCAGGTTGGTCCTGCCTGCAGCCTGAGGCCTGAGCGCACACACTGCTCTCTGTGCCCCTCTCCTCAAATATGTTTCCAAAGTCGGCAGAGGGTATTTGGATCATTTAATGTTGGGGTCACCTTGAAAACTCAGTCAGGGGATGCTTCTTTGGCTGCTGTCTGTGGTACAAGCCCTGGCAGGGCTTAGGGAAGTGGGGAGAGCACGCTGAGTGCTCTGCTATGCCCAGGGACGACTCCTGCACCTTATCCCAGGAACTATGGACTGGTGTAGCTGGGATGGAGGGTACTGGAGGATCTTGGCTGTTGCAGGAGAATATAGTAGAGCTAAATCAGCTTTTTGTAGAGTCTAGAGCCACTTCAGCTATGGTTCTGAAAGTGCCAGGCCTTCGGATAACCACTGACTCCAGAACAGAGATTCTCAGTCTAGGCTTGAGTTTTCTTCCCAGGCACATTTGGCGGTGAGGACAGTTTGGGTTGTCCACCGAGAGAGAGTGCTACTGATATTAGGTGGTAGAGGCCGGGGATGCTGTTCAATGTCCTATAATGCACAGGACTGTCCCCTGTGACAAAGCATTATCTGGTCCAACTGTTGTGCTGTGGTTGAGAAACCTTGATCCCAAAGGACGTTTCAGGCACCAGATTTGGGTGGATGGAGCCTTCCTGGAAGCTCTGTGGTGATACTGACCATGAGCTACCTTTGCTGCTTCAGTCAGGCTTCATGCAATTATAGCAATTGTAGAGACTGGCCATCTTAACTCAAGCCTCAGAGTGGACAGACAGCTTCTTCCCAAAAAAGGTCAGAGTCAGCTTCTGAGAATCACAGTCTTCCTGGCTGCAGTGTGGAAGGTTCCAGAAGTGGTGGTGTTGTGTTGCACCAGCAGATTGCACAGAGCCCTCATCTTTACCATGCAAGCAGAACATAGTCTCTAGCCTGGAAGTGGAGTGGAGGTCTCCAGAAATTCCTCCTGCCTCTGTTGGTAGGAAGCCAGCTGAGGAGGGCACTGTGAGCAGGGGAGGGATGATACCAAGGGAGATCTTGAGGACAAAGCGCTTGGGCAAGGACAGGTCAAAGTTCCTATTTTGTCTTTTTCACTTTGCTCCTGGATGGCTGAGAAGGTCCAGTGCGCCTGGGGCCTTCATTAGCCACCTGTTCTCTTCTGTGTGGGAGAGGCAGGAAACTTGCCATCCAAGTCTAGGCGCAGAGAAGCACCTCCCCGCTTTATAATATCCCAAGATCATCACCAATTCAATATAATTCTTGCTTTGGGCTGTAAAACATGGAAGTCTTCAGGGGTCCTGGATGGGTGTGGATTTATTTGCCATGCACAAAGTGTCCCTAGAGTTCTTATGTTTGGTTTTTAATGCCTGTCTTTTCCCCTTTCCTTTGATACTTCCTATCACTGTCTATGTAAGTTTCTGCTTTTAATTTTATTGATTTGATTTTATTTTGTGATGACCTTGGATGCCAGACATCCAGAGGCCAGGCTTACTGGCACAGTAGTGTTGTGAGCCCTCAAGGTTCTTCCTTGGTTTTCAGTGGAAAAAGATTCAGTGACAGCCATTTTGATGCTCAGCATCTTGCTTTCCTTTGCTTCCTGGTTGCTGGTCAGGTTCTCCATTGCTGAGGGGGCAGATAATGGGAAATCATCATCATCATCATCATCATCATCATCATCATCATCATCATCATCAAAATGATTACCACCAGCAGCACAGATAGAGAGTTTTCGTTCCAAGTTGTCTTTTTTTTTTGGTACCAGGGATCGAACTCGGGACCTTGCACTTACGAGGCAAGTGCTGGAACCACTGAGCTAAATCCCCAGACACTCCAAGTGGTCTTTTAACTGCTTTACCTACAACATTCTCTCAGTAGTTATGTGAAGAAGGAACTATTACTATGAAACCATTTCCGGTGAAGAAAATATGCAGAGAATCTCAGCTTCTAGAGAAAGTGGCAGTTAGGATTTAACCTGAGTACGCATCCTTCAGCCGGCAATGATGCCCTGGAGGCTGGTGTAGCCTGTGAGAACCCAACCAGGTGTCAAACTTAGTTGGAAGGGGAGGGGAGGAAAGGGACAATCTCTGTTGAATACTGCTACATAAGGCATGGAAGAAGAGCCCTGTCCCTTAGCCCAATGGCCATGGTTCACAACTTGCACTACAGCTCTCCTTGTACAGTAAGTGCTGGTCCTTTCCACCATATAACACCGCTCAGGAGAGGGACCCTGGAGTCTACCACCATGTACCTGAATTCAGAAGGGACCACCATGTACTGGGTGCTTCGCCTCAAGCCCATGTGTAGACACACTGAGAGCCATTCTGTTTTGTGATTGGGACTGTTAAGTTTTTGAAGGTGCAATAAAGTAGAAGAGGAAAATGCATGATTTGATGAAAAACATCCCCTTTGCATCCAGCATCATGCTGGAATCTGCTGTCGTTCCATGGTTCTGGGCAGTGGAGTGTGGGGCTCTGTTCACCCTGCTCTGCATGCATCTACAAGGGGCCGCTCTGGGCTGTTTGACACCTTGCTCTTATAGAGCATGCTGGGACTTGTCTCTCTGGTTATAACTTGATCATATGATCCATTCCTCTCATCACGCCCTGGCTGGACTCAGGAAGGGACTGTGGTATCTGGGGGCTCTCTGAAGGTCCCCTCCACCAGGGCTGGGCACACACTAGGTTTAAGAAGGTCTAAAGAGACGGGATGGATGCTTCTCAGACATCTTGATGAGGATTCATGCCCTGGGATAAGCAGTACTTAGGACTCTCAGTGTAGTGGGGATGGAGTTTGATAAACAGATGCTGTAGATTTGGACACAGAAGAGTCAGTTGAGTAGTGACCCAGCAGCCTAGGACCAAAGCACTATGGGGACTTCTTGGTATGGGCAAATAAAGAGTGAATGAGTGGAGTGCTGCAGATCAGTTTTGGCTGGCTGTGCGGCTTTCTACCTTCCCGTCCCTTGCCAGGCACGCCATGGCTCAGTCATCTTTGTGGCACTAAAAAACAAAAACAAAAAACCCCAAACTTAATCTACACCTTTTAGACCATAAATGAAGGAATTAAATTTGGCTTGAGTGGTGGCTGAATCTGGGAGGCACTGATGGATTCCAGAAAGGACCCAATCCATCCCACATTGAGGGCCTTGCAGAGGCATCAGCCTTCTGTGCTCCTCCGCTCTGCCCGGCTTTATAGGATGGAGGCAGAATAGCGGTTTCCCTGTCATTTTCCTGAGTACACAGCCTGGGTTCAGATCTTGGACCCATCAGTTAGCAGGCTTGTGATTTGAGCAAGTGATTGGGCCCTGTGACCCTCCTCTTTTTGTCTGGAACAGTTGGGGGAGTTGGAGAAGTCCTCACTTAAGAGCTCCTATGAAACTGAAATGGGTAATCTGTGTAAACTGCTGAGTGTGGGCTCTGGCTCACAGTGGGCACTCATTAGATGTTTGTCGCCTCATCCTTGTCACCAGTCGTCTCCATCCTCCCCAGCATCAGGAGTCCAAGGGAGCCCATCTCCCGGGGAGCAGGGCCTGAAGCTCTTCTTCCTCTCTGCAGACAATGGTGATGACCACTCTGAGGGAAGCCTGGGCGAGAACCATGTAGATGGAACCATGAACATGTTGGGAGGTGGAGGCAGTGCTGGCCGGAAACCACTCAAGTCAGGCATGAAGGAGCTGGCTGTCTTCCGGGAGAAAGTCACCGAGCAGCACCGGCAGATGGGCAAAGGTGGAAAACACCACCTCGGCCTGGAAGAGCCCAAGAAGCTTCGGCCACCACCTGCCAGGGTCAGTGGGGTCAGATGTAGTTGTAGGTGGGCACAGAAGGGGATCTCACAGTTGGGACGGCCACCCTACTATAGCCCATGTGCAACCTACAGGTAACATACTTCTGTTCCTAGTGCTGCCACCAACATATTCAGTAGCCTGTAGGCTGATCAGTACCTAAGGCTATGAAATGCACTGGACGTAGGGTTTCTTGAGGTCTCTTCCTTCTAAAACTTCTGTATTTCCTTTTGGCTTTGGGACAGCCAAAGAAAATGGATCTCAGAAAGGAAGAGGAAGCTTGCTCATCCTTGTGATATGCTCCCCTCATTGAGCTGTCCTGTCCCCCTTTTCTTTCCCCAGCTAAGCTTTGCTGTCTTGAGTCTTGGCCTGGGTTGGTTTAATGGCAGGGAATGGAGCTCGGGCTCTGCCATGTAGACACTCCAGAGACAGCCATTGAATTCAGTATTTGCAGGTAGAGTCCATTTTGAATCATAAAGGCCATTGTCACAGATGGAAAAAAGGACTTTCTTTAGGGGTGGGTTAGACTCAGTGAGGTCACAGGGTTGGTTGTCACTGGACATAGTTACTAGCCATGTGGCCTTGGGAAAGTCCCTTCCCCCTGGATGTAATGCTTTCTGAGACTGCATCTGGTGCCAGTGTTTTGTGGGACACTTATTCTTACTTCAAGTGTCCCTTCGCGCAGACCCCCTGCCAGCAGGAATTGGACCAGGTCCTGGAGCGAATCTCCACCATGCGACTTCCAGATGATCGGGGCCCTCTGGAGCACCTCTACTCCTTGCACATCCCCAACTGTGACAAGCATGGCCTGTACAACCTCAAACAGGTGAGTGCAGGTACCAACCTGGGCCAGAGCAGCTTCCTCCTCAGCCCCAGGCTCTGGAATGCCTGGCTCCTGCCTCACCCACCTATAATCCTCTGAGGTTTGAGAGCTGAGCAGAGACCAGGCTTCTGTAACCATGGGGATGGCAGTGCCAGTTGCCAGGCCAGTGAGAGTGGGGCTTCCCTTCCTGGCCTCAGGCAGGTCAGGGTGACTCCACTCCTAGCCACCTGTGAGTGATGCTTGGTATCCAGTTTGGGAGGGAGGGAGCCTCCTGGAGAAGAGCCCTTGAATCAGTGATGGCGAACCTTTCAATGACAAAAAACAGCCCACTGCAGCACACATGCCATAGGTTCATCACCACTGCCTAAACCAAGCATTAAATCACCTGAAGCCAATTCCTAAGCCCACCCCCAGAGACTGGCATTCAGTGTGGCAGGTGGGGATCAGGAACTTGCATTTCTAACAAGCTCCATCAGGACATCATCATCAGAATCACCAGTTGAAACCGCTGGCCAAGTTGCCTCTCTGGTTTTCAGATACCTCCGGGAAGTGAGAATTGGGGATAGAGAAATACCATTGAGAACATTTCTAAAAATGATACTAGAACATGTTTCTAACTAAGTGTTCTGGGGAAAGTTAAAGAAGTTTAACCCTAGGAGCCTTTTGCCCTCAGCTCCTTTCTGTTCATATGCATCGATGCAGGCGCTGGAACCACTGAGCTAAATCCCAGGCCCCATATGCATTTTAATGATCAGTGTGCATATGCAGTATTTTCCCATAGCCATAGATTTTGTAGCGATTAAGTGTCGATCATTCATATTTTACTTGCCCCACCCCTCACTTCCTCCACCTTGTCCTTTGTAGAGGGAGAAGCATGCATGTATGCCTTTCTCATGGGAGAGGAGTGTGGTTTCCAGGCTGTCATTCTGTTTGCAAGCAGAGGCTCTCAGCCTTGGGTGCACACTGAGGATGTCTGTAAGCTTTACAAATGTGGATCCAGGGTTCACCCCTAGAGATTTGAATTTTGTAGGTCTGGAGTTCTTTCTTGGTGTCAGGATTTTAAAATGCTCCCTAAGAAGTTGGATGTGATGTGGCCCGTAAACCCAGAACGCTTGGAGGATGAGGCAGGAGGATTGAAAGTTTGAGCCCAGTTTGGATAACTTAGCAAGACTCAGATGAGGTCATTGGCTTACTTTGGGGGAGTAGATATACAAACTGTTTAAATGCTAGACTGATGTTCAGAAGAACATTATGGCTGTGATCTGAAATGCCCCTCACAAGGCTTCTTGTGTTGAAGGCTTTGTTGCCTTCAAAAAGGACCGGGGATATAATTCAATGTAAAATTCCTGGGTTTAATGCCCAGTACTGCAAAAATGAATGAATGAATGAAGGAAGGAAGCACCCCAGGTGATCCTGATGGCAGTCAGCATTGACCTAAAAGATGGATATGTGAAGCCAACAGGTGGGGTAGTGTTAATCCCTTGGGGGGTCTCACTCTCCCACCTCCTTCACTTGCAGACGTTTAGCTTTTCGTCATTGTGAAAAAACACCTGAGATAATCATTCTAAAGGAGGGAAGACCCATTTTTTCTCATGACTTTGGAGGAATCAGTACTTGCTTGGCTGATTTCATTGCTAAGGGCCTGCAGTGAGGTGGACTGTCATGGCAGAAGGGCATAGTGGGGCAGGGTTGCCAGGAAGCAGAGCAGGAGTGAGGACCAGAGGGAGGACCGGGCCTCAGGGACCAGATAATAGTCCCCATTCACACCTGCACGATCCATTCTGTTCAACTTGGCTGCACCTCCTGTTTCCATCACCTCCCAATAGTGCCAACAAACTATGATCTCATAAGTGCATTAAAAGTTAGAACCCTTGGTCGGGGATTTAGCTCAGTGGTTCTGGCACCTGCCTCACAATCGCAAGGTCCAGAGTTTGATCCCTGGTACCAAAAAAAGAAAAAGTTGGAACCCTCATAATCCAATCGCTTTAAAAAGCCCACCAGCTGCCAACCAAGCATTCAACCTAGCTTTGTGGGGACCATATTAGGTGACCATAGATAACATGCAACATTAGCATGAAAACAATTTGTTTGTCTACCCTCCAAATGTAAGTCAATGACTTCATTTGGAGCTCGGAAGAAATAGTGATCTCTTCTAAAGAAAAAACGGGCTGTCTGCTGTAACTTATGGGTAGCTAAAGCAATTTGCAATAATAACTAGTTAGCTTATGGAGAGGGGCAGGGAGTCCTAGAATGGGAATGCTTGGATTTGGATTTCAGCTCTGCTTCTTACTAGCTGTGTGACCTTGGGCAAGTTATTTAATGAGTCTGGGCCTCAGTTTCATCATCCCTAAAGTGGGAATAATAATGGTACCTAATTCACAAGGTGGTTGTGAGAATCGTGTGAATGTATGTGTTAAATATAAACGGACTGGTCGGTGTGTATATTGCTAACGCAGTACCTAGCACATTCTTTATTCTCACATGTGATTTTCTCCTTGTACTGTGACTAAACTCCAGTATACCAGGTCCCTCAGCTGATAGGATCTCCTAAGGGTAGGATCAGAGTCCTTTTGTCTTTGGGTATTTCCAACAGCCTTATTGACAGGCATTGTCCCTGCAGCTGCAGCATAAGCATCACTTTGGAGCTTGTTAGCCATGAAGAAGTTGAGGTCCATCTCAGACCTACTGAATGGGAATCTGCATTTTTAACCAGATTCCCAGTGCATATTCGAGGTTGAGAAGGGCCATCCTACAGCATGAGCTCAGTGTATGTTCTGCCAGCCCCTGGTGGAGAGAAGGAGGGATAGCTGGTGGCTGTGGGGCGTCCTTCAATTCAGATTATCCTCTCTCCACAGTGCAAGATGTCTCTGAACGGGCAGCGTGGGGAGTGCTGGTGTGTGAACCCCAACACCGGGAAGCTGATCCAAGGAGCCCCCACCATCCGGGGGGACCCAGAGTGCCATCTCTTCTACAATGAGCAGCAGGAGGCTGGCGGGGTGCAGGCTCAGCAGGTGCAGTAAACCGCAGCCAGCCGGTGCCTGGCCCCCCAGCCCTGCAAACGCCGGCAGAAACCCAGAGTGCTTGGGTGGTGGGTGTGGAGGATTTCCTAGGAGTTTCCACACATGTATTTATATTTGGAGAGAGACCAGCACCGAGCTCGGCACCGCCCCCTGCCTTCCCCCTCCCCAGCTGGAGATGCCCACACCCCTGCTTCCTGCTTCCCTGGGGAAGAAGGGGGTTGCACTGGGGGGGGCCGGGTAAAGGTTTGGGGGGGGGATAAAAGAAATTTTTATTTTTGAACCCCACGTCTCTTTTGCTTAAGATTAAAGGAAGGAAAAATAAAATGTGTGGTCTTGCTTGAGTCTTTGGCGCCTCCCCGGGAAAGGGACCTGGAGGCTTTTTGGGCCATCTTCTGCCCGGCTTGCCCTGACTCCTGAGAAAATGGGAAAGGTGCTGCAAAGTTTCCCTCTATAAATGGCAATGAGAAAGATGGACGGGAGAAAGGGCTGCCTCCTGCAGCCAGCTCAAAGTGTCCAGCGTCTCCACCTGCCCTCCCAGGGGTGGCTTCCAGCCCCCGTCAGGCCCTGGCTGGTCTTGCACAGGAGCAGGATGGGTGGCGGGGGAGGAGAGGTGGAGCACAGGTCTGTTGTCCTTTCTGCCACATCCAGATGACACTGCACTGGGAGATAGTCATCGGGAAATGTCAGAACTGGGGCTCTCTGGCCTCTAAATAAAGGAGAGTGCCCTCCTGCCCAGGGTGAGAGGTTTCACCTGAGCCTCAAGGCCAGGGAGTGGCCCATTGTTGACTGGCTCATTCACATGGGTGTCACCCTGAGAATTCTGCAGCTGCTCCCCTAGGGGTCCAACTGGCTGGTGCTCAGATCAGCAAATGCCAAATGGATACAATGGCCTGTTTATGTGCAAGGGGACACAGGCTGAGAGACTGTGGAAACGGAGTCACAGTATGGGAGAGGCTGTTAAATGAAGTCGTGTATCCCCCTTGGTCTGCAGTTTGAACCCCTCCGGCCAGAGTTCCTTCTCCAGTGGCCTCACCCAGGACCCCTTTCCATGCATCAGGTCTTGAGAGGCTGAGGGACACCTGAGGCCATTGGTGGGGATGAGATGATCTCTCCTGGAGTGCAGAAAAACCCGATCCCTGGGAACAGAGATCCCTGACAGGAAGGTCGAATTTAGGCTGCACCAGGCCATGAAATACACCATACGTTAGTTCAGTTAATCATGAAATCATGAAAAAAGCCCTGTTATTATTTCCACCTTACAGAAGAAGAAAATATCCCCAGAGCTCCCCAAACTCCACTGGCCAGGACTGGAGACAGAAGCTGGCCAAGAAGCTTGGAGAGAGCCTGGCTCTGGGGAACCTGGGCCTGAAAGAACAGCAGCCCCCATGTGGGGTGTGATTTCCTTTTGTCCCTTCAGCTACTATAAAAAGTGGCGTCTGGAGGGGCTGGGCCCAGGGTGCTCAGCCATGGCTAACACTCCAGAGCTCATGCCAAGGGCTCGTCCTCCTCAGAGCCCCAGTCTGACTGGTGTGGGGCAGCCCACCAGGGATTCTGATGTCCAGCCAGGGATGCAGCGAGACCAGTGGTGGTCAGGGCCCTTGAGTCCAGACCTGTTGTCCTTCGCCCTGCCATTGCCAGCTGTGTCACCCCTTTCCCAGCCACAGTTTGCTCCTCTGCCTATGAGAATGCTTCCGGCCTAAAGGACAGGCTGGGACCTGTGGGCCTGCAGATGTGAAGGACCTTGAGAGCTAGAGCATTGCAGCAGGTGTCGCAGAGTCTCACGGAGCCAAGGTTGCCACTTGGCATAGGTCCTTTCCAGAACACTCTGCACGGGGCTCCTGAGATGCCACAGCCCCTCTGCTCATTCATGTCCCTTGCCCATAGAAAGAGGAGGCTTTCAGGGTGTGGCGGCAGCACCTTCGAGATGGATCAGTCTTCAAGACCACACTGCCTGGTAGTGGGAGCTAGAGCTGTAATTACACTTGTGTAGGTGCAAGGCTGGACTGGGCAGGGATCTTGATTGTCCTATGACGGGTCTCCCTCACCTGGGGCTGACCCGGCCTCCGAAGTTTAGCCCGACGATTTCAAACACCGGGCCTGTACTGCTACCATGTGGCAGCAAGGGGAACTGCAGCTGAGTTTATCTTCGGCCTTGGAGTCTTTGTCTCTTTCCCTCCCTCCCTCCCTCGTCACACTAGGCCAGGATTGTTAGCATTGAGCTATATCTCTGGCCCCTTTTATTGAGACAAGTTCTTGCTCATTTGCCCAGGCTAGCCTAAAATTTGTGATCCTCCTGCCTCAGCCTCCCAACTAGCTGGGATTACAAGCAAGGGACACAGTGACTAGCTTTGGAGTCTGTTTTTCAGGGTCAGACTCAAGCTCCTAGCACAAGTGGTCTGAGAGGGGGCTCAAGAATCCACACAGTTGACGAAAGGTTCCTGGGGCTGCCTTTTAAGAAACAGACCAAATCGTCATTTAAATATACCTCCCATGTGATTCTTTTTTGAAACTTTTCTTTCCATGTGATTCTTGTGTAGGGCTGGTGACTTGATGCAAAAGGGCCAGGACAAAATGAAAATATAGATCCCCTTGTTCAGAAATGACGAGAATTTCCAGACAGTGACACAAATGCATTACAACAAGCCTGGGGCCCTGTGTGGCTGCACTGGGACACGGCCAGGAAGGTGGTCCTCTTCTTACACCCTCCAGATGTGGAGAATCTTGCTGTAGTTGCTCGATCTGTTAAATATGTCTGAAATTTACTACTGGAGAGTTCTATGACTTCAGACACATTTATAACCTTAATAAATCTCATTAGCCTCATCTTTAAACATTGGGATAATTTGTATCTGAAACAGTTGCTTTATGAATATGAAATTGTTTCTGTCGTATACTTAATGCTGCTGAAATGTAATTTTCATTGTCCTGGGCTTGGTGTCAGGTATTTGGATGAGGAGATGAAAAAGATGGAGGCCTTTGTCCTTCAAGGCTGACACTGCCTGGAAGGAAAACGGAGTGTAAGTCGGAGATGGGAAACCAACCACGCCCTCCAGGAGGCACTTGGGGCAATTACAAGGCATCTTGGGGTGCAAAGTAGAGATGAGAAAGGCTCACGTGTGTGTGTGTGTGTGTGTGTGTATGTGTGTGTGCGCGCGTGTGCGCACGCCTGTGGTGACAGGGTTCAGACAGAGGGAGCGTGTGCAAATCTTCAGTCCTGAGGGGGACAGGGAGACCTGCATGCGGTTAGGGTAGGAAGTGAGATGTAGCAGAAGAGGAAGCCAGAAAGGAGCCCTTCACCAAGAACTTCAACTCCGCACCAAAAGCTGGGAGGCACCAAGGGAGGAATTTAGGCCGAGGATGAGCATGATTGGGTTTGAGTTTAAAAAGTGAACTGCAACCATGCCGGGTGTTGTGGCACATCCCTGTAATCCCAGCTACTTGAGAGGCTGAGGCGGGAGGATCACACATTAGAGGCCAGCCTGGGCAGCTTAGCTAGATTCTATTTCAACATAAAATAAAATATACAATAAAATAAAAACTGCTGAGGATGTAGCTAAGTGGTAGAGAACTTGCTTAACATGCATGAAGCCCTGGGTTCAATTTCCAGCTCCACCATCACACACACACACACACACACACACACACACACGCACACAATCTGCCATCTATCACCTATCTATCATCTATCTATGTCTAGTATGGAAAACAATGTACAAAAGCGAGGGGTGAGGAGGAGGATTTGCAGTCCAGTGAGAGATGAGGAAGACCGAACTAGGCCCAGGAGACTAAGAGAGGGGTCAGGTAGAAGGACTGTCAATAAGGTCTCTGATTTCCAGGGTTTGGTGGCTTGCCGATGTGGAGTTCAGTGAGGAGTCATGACTGATGCTTGGCGTCTGGCTCGGACAACTCAGTGGATGATGGATGGAGCCATTGTCCGAGACAGGAGGAGAAGTAGGGTAGGGGGAAGAGGACAAGGGCAACAAAGAGGGGAAAGAAAAGGAAGAGGGATGGTTTGGGAGAAGACGTCACGTTCAGATTTTGCTGTTGTTGTTGAACTTGAACTTTGTAAGGTGTGCGATACAATGACAAGAGAGGCAAAGTACCTGTGCTTGCAGGATGAGTTCACCTGTGGACATGTTGAGTTTGAGTTTTGGGGGGGACACTGGGTAGACAAGATGTTCTTGTCTGTTTCCTCATCCCTGTCCAGACGTCCAGTTTATGATTGAGTCCCGTCACTTGTATCTAGAAGCTACTGGTCACCTCTGCCCCTCTCTCCCATCCCTTCCTTCCCCAGTGCAGAGGAAGATGGGGAGATGGAGTAGTGCTGTTGGAAGGAGGTAATCTAGTTAGGAGCCCTGGTATGTATTTCCTGGGCAGGACCAGAGCCTACAGAGTCTGGGCGATCTGCGATGTTAGCCCACAGGAACTTTGCTTGGAAGGGCTCAGCAGTGCTGGCCAGGAGAGACCATGTTGGGAGGAGAGGCTTCTCCAAGCCTGAGGTGCTGCCAGGCAGGTGAGCCCCAGACAAGCAGAGGCTGAGGGCAGAGCTATGGAAGGGCTGATGGGTTGAGAAATAAAATGGAGCAGACCAAAGACTTTCATCTCTGTTAGGTAAAGTGCTGACTTTGAAATGTTCTGCCCCATTTTTCTTGCTGCAGTGGTAGAACACAAGGGGAATGGGGGGTGGGATTTTCAGATTTTTGGATGTGGAACCCACTAGGGTCCCAAGGCTCAGAGTGTTCTGTGAGTTGAGAGAGCTGAGGAAATGTAAACAGGGCCGTTGGCTTCAGACCAGACACCGCCTGCAGGGGTGTGAGAAGGTGGGAGGCCAGCAGATCCCAGGCCCCAGCCTGCAAGTGCCCCAGGCAGATCCTGTGACCCCCGAGGTGCCTAGCTGTCCCCTGACCAAGAGTTGTGTGTTGGTGGGTGAGGGGTGGAGTAGCTGAGAGGCAGATTGCTCAATGGCTTTGGGCTGTGTGCTGCAGGCTCTGGATGAGGGTGATGAAGGTAGAAGGAGACAAGAAGAATGGGGGAATGGAGAGGCGGGCTAGGGCTGTGAGGTCTGGAGATTGATGAGCCCCAAAGAGGAGCCTCTAGGGGAAGAATCTTTCTCCGCAGCCCCTCCAGGTATGTGTGGGCCAGGGCAAGTGGAGGATCTCCACTGGAGACACCAGAGACAGTCCAGGGGCATGGTGTGGTGAGCCTTCCATGGGTTCCTTCTCCCGTGCCCTGACTCTGCCCCCTCCCTGCACATCCTACTGCAGGTCTCACAGCCTCGGTCTCTACCTTCACCGCTAGGCACTGAGGGCAGGGGCTGGGTGACTGGGCATTCAAAACACGTGCATGGGCCTCTTGGATGGGAGCAGTTACTCTGAACTGGAGGGAACCTGAAGAGTTTCAGCCACCCCAGAAGCACCTGTGTCTAGAGGAGGCCCAACCCCCTTGGCAAGGCAGGGGCTCCCCATTACTTCACTCGCCATGTGACTCAGAGAGAGCAGGATGCCAGGACTCCTGAGGGCCTCACTGTTGAGCTGGGCAGAGTGGAGATGCCACCACCTACATCTTCCAGGTGTGCTGATGGCCTGGGAGGCCTGCGGGCGCCATCAGTGGAACACTTACAGGGCAGGATTTCTGCCCTAGGCTCTGTGAATGAAGAAGGACCACAAAGAACCCAGAGAAAATCCCAGAGAGAAAGGGCTGAGGAAGGAGGATAGCCACAGAGAGACTGGGGCAGAAGGTAAGAGGGTGTGGCTGAAGGCTGAGGGCCACTTCATAGCTTTCTCTTCATTGGGCACAAACAGCAGTGGGGGCTTGGTAGGAGCTGGAGGTAGAATTCCCCCGGGCTGGAGGTTCTCAGGAATGAAAAGCTTCCATGGCACTGGAATAGGCAACTGGGGAACTTTCTAGAAATGCCTTTCTTAACCTCCTCTCTAAGGGGAAGAGATTCATGTGTTGAGGAGTGGATGAAGAGCACTTTATTTAACAGCGGTAGTGGAGATGAGGTGACAGTAATGACAGCAGCGAGCATAACAGCGGTGGAACATATACCCAGTGTTTGAAATTCCACGAGCTTTGAGGCCGTTCACTCACTCAGTAGCCCTGTAAGGCTGCGCCCTCTGGAAGGGAGGCACAGAGGGGTCAAGGTCAAGGAAGTAGCAGGTTAGAGTGAACAGGGAAGGGGCGCTCTGGCCCTGGTGGACAGGTCTCTGGGAGGAGTGGCCACCTGGTGGACAGGTCTCTGGGAGGAGTGGCCACCTCCGTTCGCCTCTGGAGGGAGGGAAGCCCTGGGCTCTAGCCTCAGCTGGGTCCTTTCCCCTTCCCCTCTGGTTTGTGGCCTGAGGGGAGTCCCAGGTGCTCGCTCACCTTGCCCCTACCTACCTTCCCTGTGTCCCCGGAGGAAGCCCACGCAGGCTGACTGAATGCATAACTTTATTAAATAAATGCTTTGTCATGACAAAAGACAAAGATCAAGGAGTAACATAAATTATAAGTTGAATAAATAGTATACAGCAATCTTCACTTTTTAATAAAACGTGAGATCCTCTGGGTTTTTTTTTCTTTTTATTTCCTTAAGTACAAAATACCAAACAGGAGCCGAGCTCTTCCGCATTCAGGTGATTTTTTTTCCTGCTTTTTTTTTTTTTCACAAACTGTTTTGTTTGTTGGTTTATTTTTCCATCCTTTTCACCAGTAAAGATGAGCATTTATTTTTTTTAGTTGAAAACCAAAAAGAGGAGAGAACAGAGCTATGGTATGCCTGTATGGAACCCTACTAAAGAACTACAGTAATATGTGCGGTGGTTATTGCTGTCTTTAAAAGAAAAACTACCCCAAACAATCAGTAGGCAACTCGGAATCTGAAGGAATCTTGTCTGACCACTGTGCTATCCATGGGGGCTACTGTGTGGCAGTGGTGGTGGTGTGGATGGGGTGAGGCTGGTGACCAGGGACCAGAGAAGCAGGGTGCATGGGAGCAGGGTGGCTGGGGTCCCCTTCCCCTCTGTCCCTCCCACCTTCCCTTTCCCCATCCGGAAGGATTTAAGGAGAAGAGGGCCAGAGTCTGTGCCATGGCTAAACTATGTACTCCATCAGAAAACCAAGAAAGCATGTTTTCAAAAAGAAACTCTAACCTAAAAGAAAGAAAGAAAGAAAGAAAGAAAGAAAGAAAGAAACAAGTGGAGAAACAGTGCAAAATAATTCTTGCACTTTAGTGGTTTTAAAAATAAAGACGATGCAACACTCAGGTTGCTGTTGGATGAAATCCTCCTCACTTCCCTGTCTCAAAACAGCCTCCTTCCCTTAGAAGCCAGAGGCTCCTCTCTGAGGCTAAAGGCTCTCTCTTCTCTGGCCCACTCCCTCTCAAGCCCACATTCGGAACTGGAGCCTTCTAGGCTTCTGAGCTGACAGAGGGAGGGGGTGGGGCCCCACCACAGGGAGGGGCGTGGCAGTTGCCTTGGCAGCCCCTGTGTCGCTGAGGACCTGGTGGTAGGAGGAGGGTAGCCCCACAGGGTTACCATGGAGACAGAGGAGGCACTGAGAAGATGGGGTGAGGGGAGAAGAGGGTGACCACAGAGGGCCTCCCAAGCCTCCCGCCCTCGCCCATGTGGGGCTGATGTCCCCAGGCCTGTCTAGGCCTGGCTGTCAGAGAAATATTTGAGTCTCTCTCCCTTCCAGGTGTCCTGGTTTGCCTGGCGGGTCAGGACAGGCTGGGGGAGGAAGATCAGTCCTGGCTGGGCCTCCCTCCGTTACCTGGCAGTAGTGGGGGAAGACAGAGGTATCTTTTCTACTGCAGAGTGAGGGATGAGTCAAAGGGGGTGAGGGGAGGCCTCCCATGGGGGTAGGGGTGGGGGCAGGTGCAGCCATAGATGCCCCCCGACTGAGGCCTCTAGGGGAGCTGAGAGGTGGCCAAAGGCCTGACTGGAGCCAATGAGCTCACGACTCCACGTGCTCACTCCGTTGCAGGCTCACTTTCTCTCGCTGCTGCCAAGGGGGCGATGGCTTCTCTTCTTTCCATGGCTCCCCCCATTGTCTCCCTACTCTGGGCTCAGTCAGACCTTTCATTTGGGAGGTTTAGTCCCATCTGTCACCAAAGGTCCAGTTTTCTCTAGGAGAGGCCAGCTTCCCAGACACACCTTCTGCAAGCGGTGGAGCGACGCACAGCTTTGGGTTAGTAGATATGAGCTTGGGGAGCCTGAAGAGTCTGGCAGCAGCTTAAACCATCTTCCACCTGTGGCTGACAGCAAAGAGCCTGTGTAAGGGCTGAGGCCAGGTCAAGGTCCAGCAAACAGTGGGGGAAAGAGAGAGCCCTTCTTAGGGATCAGGTCCATGCCCGGAGGAGTGGAGGGTAGGCCGCTCCTGGCTCAGTCTTTTCATAGGGGGATGGCACCCCAGTATCCACTTGGCAGCTCCTAGTTAGATGACTGCTCAAGATGCAAAAGAAGAATGGCTGAAGGAAGATTTTGGATACTGGCCTAAGACAGAGAGAAGTGTGAGTTCAGGGCTGGGGACATTTGTGCAGAGTTGGAGTGCACTGGCCCACAGGTCCAGTGAGTCCTTCCTGCTTCATCACCAATGGCCCTTTGTCTCATGAAGATCAACCACCTCTCCCATCCCCAGCCAACTGTACAGCCATAGATGTCCAGGGGAGAAGCCGACATCCCCAACTGTCATAGCAATGCGTTTCCATTCCTTGAAGTATATTTGCTATTTTGCTGTCCCTCTTCGTGGCCCCAAGTTTGGTGCTGGAGTTGGCCTCCACTGTGTCATGCCATCAAGAAAGAGTGGGAAAAGGTATGTCCACAGCAAGAAAGAGTCTCCTTGCCCCATGTCCAAGTCCCCTTTCCCGGCAGGCTATCTTCTATCTTAGAGGGCAGTCCTAAGGTCACCCCCAGGTTGAGGAAGTCAGCAGAGAGTGGGATTTTTTCTTTTGGATCGGACTCCGGCTGCCAAATGACAGCACTCTTGAAGCATCTGTTCCTGGGTTTTCCTGGGCCTTCCTCCCTCCTTCACCCCAGGGAAGAAGCATGGACTGGCCAGAACGGATGAAGAACTTGAAAGATCCTTTGGCTTCAGTCCCTTGTGGTGGGCTGAAGGTGAGCACATCCTCTTGTCCCTTTGAATGAATGGCCAGTCTGCTGATTCTTGTTCCCACCCAGCATCTCAAATCTAGAATCCACCTAAAGTTATTCACCTTCCCTGGCTCTGTGGCCTGGGTTGAGCTCCTTTCTATCTTACAACCAATTCCCCATTTTTCTCTCTCCTTCCTCTTGAATCTCAGAGGGCTTATAGCAGAGGGAAGCCAAGGAAAGTTCTATTGGTTTTCCCTTCTCTCTGTTGCTTTTCTGTTCCTCTGGCCCTCTGTCCTGCCACTCTGTTGATTGTTTTCGTCTTTTAAAACCTTTTCCCCACCATCTCCCTTTGCCATCTCTCACATCAACCTCTTTCCTGCTCTGCAAAATGCAGGGCTGTCCAGATGAAAGCCAACAGGCTGGGGCAGGACCAGTGGGTCAAACTCAGACCTGTTGGGCTCGAATGGTGTGGCACCCAGTGGCAGTTACTTTCGGAGGATCTGAGGACCGAAATGGGATAAGCCAGGCAGAGTGGTGCATACACCACCAAGTGTTGGGAGCCCACCCAGCTTGGTGGGCATGTGTGAACACACGTGGGAAATTACTAAAAATCCATTGCTGTGCCCACAAAGAGCTGAGTTCTCTGCTCACGGGACTAGAGGCAGGGACAGCTTGTGTTATGAGTTATAGCAGAGAATATGAGTTTCCCCAGAATGAGGAAGCTCCTCAGTGCCCCCATAGGAACTACTCTGAAGAGGTAATACAAGCTTTTGAAAGAAAGCAAGGAAGAAAGAAGACAGACAGAAAGAAAAGATTTATATGCCTATATAGGGAGACTTGTAGATAGATACAAGTTGGCTTTTTTTTCAGCCTATCCTCTTCCACAACAGCTGCTGCACTAGCTGGAAGTTGAATGATATGAGGGACTAAAGTAATGCTTCAGGTCACCGGGAAGAATGAGTCTTTCTAAGATGGGCTGTGTTCATGTCTACGAATATGCAAGAGGAGTGAAATGCATACATGTTTAATATTTATGGGTCTTCTTAGGAAAACCTATCTAATTTCACTCAATTATGAATTTGCCTTATTTTCAGAGGAATGGAATGCATTTTAGTTTTTGTAACTTTGAGGGAAAAACAACATCCCACTGGGGTAAGAGGGGAAGGAGGAATGGGGTCGAGCCGTCCACACTGTGGCAGGAGAAAGAGAAGGACCCGAGAGAGGCACTGACACATTTTGTCTTTTCCTTTCTCCCCCTGACCAATCCAGATTAAGAGAACTCAAGGGTGTCATCGAATGCCACATCTCAGGCCTAGCGCCCCAACCTCTCCCCAGCCTAGGCCAGGGCTGGACTCAGTGACAGACCCAGGCCTGTTCCTGTGCCCTTTCCTTCCCACCCGCACTCCTCTCTTCCATCTTGTAACCCTGTCCATCGCTCCTCTCTTCTACACACTTTCTTCCCTTCTCTCCCTCCTGCTCTTCCTCTTTTCTCTTCTCTGTTCATTCAACTTGCCTCAAAAAGAAAACCGCTTTCAAGGGGAGGAGGGGTGTCTCCTTATCTGTCCGCACCTCTGTTGTTGTCATTGTCAAAGTGGAGCCCTTGCTAGAGATTCCGAGGTCCTCAGTTTCCTCAAATATAGATCATATATATTTTCCCTTAAATGAGATGAAATGAGTGGTGTCCTGGGGTGGAGGGAGGCGATGGCTGGAATTGGGGGGTGGGAGTGGGAGGGGGAAGGATGCAGGGAGGGGGACGCATCACTCAATGTTGCTGCTGTCGAAGGCGTGGCACTGAAAGTCCCCGTCGACATACTCCATGCCCGGCAGCTTCATCCCATACTTGTCCACGCACCAGCAGATGCCACGTTTGCGGCCGCGGGAAGGCTTGCACTGAAGCGTAGGGGGGCAAGAGACAGTGAGGACGCTGCACCCAAGGCCCTGTCCCTGTGTTCCCGGTCTCTTCCCTACCCCAAGACAAGCTCTCCTCCCCAGGGAGTTGAGGGGGCCACACCCAACCCTTACATTTCTGGGGTCCCCAGAGGAAAATACTACTTTAGGCAGATTGCCCTCAGCTACCTCTTTTGTACATTGCCTATTTTGGGTCTTCCAACCCGGAATTCTCCAGGGATGTTCAGGGGAGGAGGAGGCCGATCTCTTAAACATGCGAGTGGCAGTTGTCACCATGGGAGGCACCACTAGCTGCTGGATCATGTGCCAGGCACTGCTTAGCCCTTGCCACATGGCAGGAGCTGTTCAGAGTGCTCTGTCAGGCATACTCACCTATTTGTCACTACTGAGTGCTGTGTGGCCTGCTAGTGTCCCCTCCCCACGAGGAACAGGAGGCACAGAGACTTTTGACAACTGAGCCCAAGGGTCACAGCTGGCAAGTGGCACAACCAAGATGGACCCCAATGTGGTTCCTAACTGCCAACTTAGATAGGGGTTCCTTTTAGGTAGAATCAGGGTCTTCTGGGAAGTTGTTAGAAATGTAAAACCCTCAGAGTCTACCCCAGACTGGTCTATCAAAAACCCTAGGGGCAAGGCCCAGCACCAGTACTTTAAGGAGCCCTGGGGGCTGTTCCATGACCTTGGAAGCCTGGGAGCCATTACCAAAAGCCAAAGCACTACTGCTCACATGAAATAATTTCAAATGGTGCATAGAGGAAAAAGGTTTTAGTCCTGTGTGCATGTGTGTGTGCGTGCATGTGTGTGTGCGTGCGTGTGTGTGTGTATGTGTGTGAGCAGCAGAAAGGCATTTAAGGAACATAGACAATATGTGATCTGAGGAAATGTTACAAAGTTTCCTCCTTCAATGAATTCATGTAGATAAGGTGGATTTGTGAAAAGCTGAGATTTATAACAGAGGAGGGAAAAGGAAATCATGATTTCAGTATATGAATGGATATTAGAGGTTCAGGAGATCCCAAATCATTAACAGCAGAAATCTCAGCCATTTGTGTGAGTCAGAGGTTTCCTGGCAGGTACCAGGATGTGTCTGAGCCCGGGAGCCCACACAGTGGAATGTACCTGCTTTCTCTTATAGAATCCTTTGCGGTCACAGTTGGGCAGGTACACAGCACGGGGCACCATTCGTGGGCTGGCTTTGAGCTCCTGCAGGGAAGCTTCCATGTGTCTACGGCAGGGGCCCTGTGAGGACAGGAGGGATGAGAGGCGCAGCAGAACCCAAGAGAAAATCACCCTGATGCACAGATGTATGGTCCAGGTGTGGGGTCCAAAGTCACCATTTTTAGTTCTAATCAGCTGCTTTCAAATACCTTTCCTCCTTCCGATGTCCCTGGGGAATATTAAAAGTCTGTATTTGGTCAGGTACAGAGTCTTATTTTCCCTTCTGCCTTGAAGTCCTCCCTCCTGCAGCTGTTCAACCCAGCTGAGCAATTCCACTCAAAGATTGCTGTCTCTGGTTGCTCTAGGAGAATGTTTAGTCTCCCCCGAGGACTGGACACAGCTCCAGGGTTCACATACCTGGCAGACAGTCACTGTGCTGGTAGGCACTCATTCTCGAGGGACTCTTACCTCTATTCTCATTTACCTGGACAACTCTCAGTCCTGATAAATGCAAGCTCCAAAAATAATCCTCCCAAATCCTAGGCTGTGTAGACAGAGCTACACAGTAAGCAATCAGTTCTTGCGAAGTTTAGCCTATGTATGTCCTGTTGCCACAGACACTATGTAGGTGCAAGGAAAGGTCAAATGTTGGCACGGTGGCAGCAGGAGAGAGGGGCAGACAATCCCTGGGCCTCACCTGCTCAGATTCCTGTCTCATCTCAGACGCAGAAGTGACCCGAGGGTGGGCAGTGTTCTCGGCTCCCCCCACAAACTTGGACTGGGTCAGCTTCTTCCTGCGGTCCTTCTTCACAGCCTCAGCCTTCAGCTCAGAGATGCGAGTGTGCTTGGGTCGGAAGATCTTGGGGGAGTACGTCTCCTCAGTCACCTCAGAGGTAGTCGGCTCCTCGTGCTCACTGGAGTCTCGCTCTGCAGGGAGAAGGGATGGAGGGTCGGTCTCAGAGGTCTGGGGTGAGGGGAGTAATAAAGGCTGAGGCAGATGGGGTCTCTGCCTTCTTGGAGCTCAGCAGACTGGAGGACTCAGGGAGAGAACAAGAAGCAGTGTTCATTAAGTGGTGAGGAGTGTGCCTGAGACTATCTGCGAAGTGAGACCAGAAGGCTTCACGGAGAAGGGGAATCTTAACGAAGTCTCACTGGTCTGTACATGGGGCCGTGTTTGGAGGGTAAAGATCCAGATATCTGGGCAGACGAAGGAAAACAAACCAGCCAGGGCATGAGCACCAGCCGGGGCATGAGCAAGAATGACCAAGTCTGTGCTGTTGGTGAGATCTTCATGCTTTTAGAACTGTTGGGCATTGAGAGGCAGCTGGACCTGGGGAGCGAGGGGCAGAAGCAGCAGGGCAGCAGACAGCATCATTAGGAGTAGGCGACGGGGACCTGGGAGAAGGCAGAGCCTGAAGTGTGGGCCCCGGAGGGGAATGGTGTGGGGCCACATGGCATCCAGAGGCCTCGCTCCTTGCTTCAGCTCAGAACTGGCTTCGTGCTCCCGGCCCTGGGAGGCTGGGACATTACTCAGCTCCCGTCTGAGAGAAGCAGACAGCTGGCTGCAGCCACAGCAGTTATATATAGGAGAGACGTGGTGACAGTCTATACTTAGCTGACTTATGACCTTTAGAGAAGCAGGATTTTGTTCATGTATTTGTTGGTCAGTTAATTCCACTTGCCTGGCTGTTCTCAGTCCACAAATTTGCAGTAGATTGCCCCCTCACAGGCACCCACTTTCTCTTCTCAGCTCCCTGACCTCTAGCCTCAGTAGCAGACTCAGAGTGGGAGACCTTGAATTGCTGTTCCCAGGTGGTCAGCGTGCAGCCAGGATGTCCCTGGTGAGGTGGAGCCAGGAGGCCCTGACCTCACTGCCCTCTTTTCAATTATTCAGAAAAGGAGATAAATTTGAGTGACCCCAAATAACTAAAAAAGAGGTGAAGCAAAATCTCATGCCATTATTCCTGGATACTCAGGAATGTTGATAGCCAAGGATGAGAAACTGAAGATGGGGGAAGAATTCAAAGAAGTTGGGAGGAGGGGATTTTGCAAAGAAAGAGGAGCTTTTGGGGAAGAGGCAATTAATTGTATGTTGCCTGGGAAAGTGAACCTGGACTCCTAAGCTCTCCAACCAGAGAAAGTTTAGATGGATCTCAGGGGAGGCATTTGGAGACCTGGCCTAATCTTGTCAGGATGGCAGGTGGCAGGAAGCTCCCGAGCACTTGTTCCTCTCTGACTTGTCAAGTTTAATGAACCAGGTATTGGTCCTTTATACAGTGCTGGCAGGGAAGGGCCCACCTTGAAGAAACCTCCTTGGGTCCACGGTGATCCTGGTGGTTAGTCACAGGAGAGGAAGGGAAGTAATTACTGGGGAGGAAGAAAATGGGAGAGAAAGCACATAGCAAGACTGTAGAAGGTTCTCCCAGAACCAAGCTCAGCATTAGGGCCCTGGTCCCCCATTGGCTTCCTACTCCTCTATCTCAGCACCCCGACTCCACATTATCACAACCTGCTGTGATGACCAGTCCCCAGGCTGATATGTCTAGAGGTGGAAAGGAGGTTATAGGGATTAAGAGTTGTGTCTTGTGGTAAACCAAATTCCCTTGATTATGGAGCAGGTCAGATAGGGGACAGGGATTCAGGGAGGAGCATGGCTGGTTTGGGGTACTCTGTGGAAATGGAAAGGCTAGGGCCCCATCATCTAGTAACAGGCCCCAACCTGAGACTTGGTCCTGGGGCAAGAGTGGAGGGAGAGCTAACCATGATATAGGAAAGTGGCTGGCCCGTTTCACTGAGCGACTCCTTGGGCACCATCAGGCATCCTAGCCCTCAAAAAAGAGTAGAAAACTGCAGGATTGGGGGGAGGAGGTAGGAGATGTCTGCCATTGAAAGGGCACCCTTGGGGTCCATAGCCAGGCTTCTTCTCCAGGCCAGATCGTAAGCAGATGAAGTGAATGTGGGCTGGCTTCTAGCCAGTGTGTGAGCATCAGTGCTCTGCTCTAGCTTGCCTTGCAAAGCCAGCAAATGGTCTCCAGAGATGGGCTTCTGGGAATCATCTCTTTAAGGAGTGAGCCCTGAAAGCTGGGTCCCTCCTGTAGCTGGTTGAACTAGCTCCCAGAAGCCTTTGGAGGGGCATTTAGTCCATTCTACTGTGTCCAAGCAGAAGCAAGTCCACAAGTCTCTCAATGGTGTGCTCTCTGGTTCTTAAACATGAGGGTACCATCCTATCCTATCTACTTTTGTGTGGAGGGACAACTCTGTCCCTTTGGTTAGAAGATGTCACCTTTCAGCTTAATTCTCTGTCTCTGGCCTTGCTGGAGATGGATGCATGAGACTCACAGCCTTCACTAAATCAAGATTGCACTTTTAGTACTTTATCTAAAGAGTGTCTTGGGCCATCCTTAACCTTGGATCACCTTTCTGGGAGGAGCTTGGGGCAATAAATCCTGAAGCAAAATTTCCTTTGAACTTTCTAGGTATTTTCTTTGAAATTGTTTAAGATATGCTGTGGGGCTAAGCAATGATGATACTAGAAAGCAAAATGTAGAATCTGGTATTTTTCTTTAAGGAATTTAAAACACTTTTGCCACCTCACAGCCTCAGCAAGGTGGGGCATCCTGAGGGCATGCATCCCATGACTCCCAGAGTTTGTAGCCTCTGGTTGCTCCTGAAGGACAGGTATAAGCTTTTGGTGCCACTTAACCCCATGTGACCCGTTACTTAGGTAGCAGGAGAGTCAAGTATCAAAGATACTAATCAGGGTCCTGTGGTCACCTGTAGGCTCCAGAGAGACAGTAGAAACTTGGAGCGGGGCCAGTGAGGAGCCATGAAGATTAAAGAGCTGGAAAGCTAGGCTGGAGCTGGGGATGCCAGAGCCAGCTAACCTTACTCAGCTGCTTTGTAATCATTAAGAGGCTTTCAATTTTAGAAGGGCTTAAGTTTTAGGCAAAATAAAAGGGCGCAAATAGGTTAGGTACTCCTGAGCTATCTAACCAAGAAAAAATGAACTGAGGTTTGGGAAGGGAGTTAGATGGGCCACAAAGGAGGACTTCTTGGAGAAGATTGCTCTGCATCTGAACCGCAAGGAAGGAATTTGATAGTCAGCTGTGGAACCCCAGGTCAATACCTGCTGGTGGCCAGTAGATGGCGTGAGAGACTGACATCCACACAACCTGGGCTCATCTCTAGGGACTGCTAGCAAGTTTAAAATCTGGAATTTGAGTGTTTTCTTTCTCCTACTTCCCTGATAATCAGTCCAATTCTTTCCCTCAATTTGTGTATCTCCAGCATGGACTTAAAGGGAAAGGAAGATGGACGAATGAGGATTGTGTGGGGAGAGAGGAGAAGGCAGCTGAGGGAGGTGGAGGAAAGGGAGACAACTCTCATTTGTACATAATATCCTGGAAAATGACCCAGAAAGAAAGAGAAATACATTCCAGTTATCTCTGTCTCCAGATGTCATTTTGAGAGGGTACCACAGAGGACGGGAAATGTGGAATAATCAGTATCTTTTTTCGTTCTGGAAGTTGTGCAGGTTCCCTTTGATTCCATGATCTTATCCAATGACTAAGGGAGGGAGACAGCCACCATATTATCCGGATATTATGGTATCAATGAGTTCTGAGTCTACTATGGCTTTTAGCCACAGTCCTTCCACCCAGTGCCCCCACCCCCACCACATCAGCGTGCCCGGCTCAGTTCCCCTTTCACCATGGACAGCAGCACCCACAGAGGCACATATGGGCACAATGCCCTCTCCCTATGACAGCATGAGCCCACGAGGACTATGTTGTTTTCCATGTTCCAGCAAACACAAGGGACAGGTGCAGGTGCTGTGGACCCAGAGGGTCCCAGGGTGGGTGGTGCTGCACACAGCACAGCTGCCCAGTGTACACACCCTATTCCAGCTCAACCACCTTCTCCAAACCTGCCTGGGGCCGCTGCTGTTCTCTCGTCGGGTTCAGATGCTTTACCAGCAGCTGCAAGCATTCCAACCTACCTTGCTTCCATTCCCATAGCAATGGATGGGTCTGGGTGGGGACCAGCTGTTCCATGAAATCTAACCTTCCACCCCAGGGCTCTTGGTCCTGCCCTGGCATCATTAGAAACCTGGACCTTGGGCTGGTGTCTGTTTCCTGCTCTATCTTGACCTCATAATCAAACATAAAAGAAAAGAGGTGGCCCAGATAGTGCGACTTGATTTACTGCAGCTGAAGGAACGGAGGCTTGCTTAGAATCCTCAGCCCAGGAAGAGTACAGGGCTCTGCCAGGACACATCCACGGGGAGATTCTCCAGTCTCTTTTTGAGCTGGAGTGCAAAATGGGGTGCCCAGAGTCTCCCTATGAGGAATGAAAAGGGGAGCTGGGTTTCCTCTGGCTCTCATCCTAGCTCCTTCTCTGGGATTTAAACAGCCACATTCTTAAGGGCAGAGGTTTGTTATTTATCTTTGACTCTCCGGTGGATGTAGCCAATCAATAACCTTTAAATGAGTGAGTGAGTCTGCCCAAGCAGCAAGGAGAAACAGTCTAGGAGCATTTCTGTAACATGGAATATGCCGGGGCAAGTTAGAGCTCGAGGGATACCCGGGGAGGAGGTCATTTCATTCATGCCCTTGCCTCAAAGCATGATTACCCTGGGGCAGAAAGGCAGTGGGAAGCCCAGGAAAATGAGCAGAATGAAGGTGGGAAAGAGGCAGATGCTCCAGGTCTACTTTCTTTGGCTTAAGACTGTGCTATTCAATACAGCAGCCACTAAGCTACTTAATTTAGTATGAAGTACAATGAAAGACTGAGTCCTGAGTCACTCTTGCCACATTTCAAGTGCCCCATTGTCACATGTGGCTAGTGGCTACTGTGCCGGCCAGTGCAGATATAGAACACTTTCATCATCGCAGAGAGTTCTACGGGACAGTGCTGGCTGAGGGCACTGATCCATACCTGGGTACAGACGAAAATAGTAAGGCCAGGCTAGATGCTTTGCAGTCCCCGTCCCCGGCTTGCCCTGTTTCCCAGCCAACATGCAGCCTCCTGCTCTTTGCCACAACACAAGGCATATGGGAGACTGAGGGATTGGCTGTTTAAAAAAATGTAAGACATGTCTCAGTCTCCTGAAGTCGGACTGTTTCCCAGCTGTAGATGCTAATTAACTCGATTGCACTGTGTGTGCCTGTCTTTGCATAGAGAAAGAACACCAGGGTGGTAGGGAGGGGCTGTGGAGCCTTGTGGGTGGGTTACAATGTCCCGCTTCCTGCAGTTCCCAGCCCTGGCCAGCATCTGCCTGGCCCATCTTTCTCCAAAGACACTGATTTCTTTTATTTCGTGGTCAGTAACAGACGTGAGAGTTCTGGGCTCTTTTTATCCAGAATTATGAGCTGATAAAGAAATGAGCACTGATCTTCCAAGAGGAAAACAAACCCAAACAACTGTCCTCCCAAAGGATAGTTACAAGAAATAAGGAGGGCCAGGACAACCACACTGCAGGGAGTCGAGAGGACTCTGAGGGACCTGTGGGCTGGACGGTGGGAGTGTAGGCTTATCCCATGGGGCTGCTCACAGCCTTCACTCACATTCAAGTTAGAAGGGTGATGGGGGTGATCAGGTCTCTTAAACCCACAGCAAAGTTGGCTGAGGCGGGAATGTAACCCCTTTATCCTGATCAGGGAGGTAAAACTACCATACAATGCAGTGGGTAAACACTGAGAATCAGGAGCCAGACTACTAGGTTCAAATCCCCGCTGCACCACTGAATAGCTGCATCAAGCAGTTCTGCCCTTTGCTTTCAGCCTCTCCTCCTGAGCAGAGGATGGGGCTGTTAACAATGGTTCAGTCAACCCTGATGCAGATTAACCAGAACCTGAATGTCTTCTTCCTCTCTGTTTTGGTTTTCCCATCAGAGTTAAGAGGGGGAGATAATAGCCCCTTCTCCCCAGGGTTATTATGAGGATTAAATGAGTCGATACATGCTAATTAACTCTTGGCCCCGTCTCTGCCTTTGTAGGCCTCTGGTGTCTCTCACTTCTCTAATGCCAATCAACTAAAATTTGGTTGTTGTGTCACCTGGTTGATGGATATCTCCTTAGAAAGCACAAGATTGAAGACTCCCTGGATTGCACAAAAAAAACCTCAGAAAGTGATGGCTCTCCCCTTGTCCCCAGGGAGTCTGCTTGTCAACCCTAAGTGAGAAGGCCTTTGCACGGTGCTCTGGGATCTGGGACGGACGCAGTCTCCACTTACAGAACTCACCCAGGAGCTCTCCCCTTTGTCAAATTCCACCCCATCATGCTGCATTTCTCCTAAAGGTGGAGGAAGGAAAGCTGACTGGATGCCTCCTTCCCCTGGCAGATGTCAAAGTGGGGATGTGTCACAGAGTAGAAGGCTGAGGTCCCACTCAGACAAGTCCCACTCTCCAGGAACTACAGGTGAAAAACACTTCTCTCTCTCTTTTTTTTTTTTTTTCTGAAGCCAAACTAGGACTCAGGGCCAGGACTTTGGTAAGGATTTATTGGTCCCTGAGAGGCAGTTGGAGATAAATGTGCACATAGGAAAGATGTGCATATGGATGACTCCCAAAATGAGCATCTCCAGCCACATTTCTCCATGAATAGGGGAAGGAGGAACATGCTCAGTAAAAGGCTTCCCATACACACTTTAAACAACCATTTCTGACTGGTCCACATTTCCGTCCCTGATCCACTCAGAACATTACAAAAGTCCTGGATGACCATAAGGGGGCAGCAGGGAGCACAGCGTTTACTTCTGAAACCAAGAATAGCAGCTTTGCTAGGATTGAAACAAGGGAGTCCTGTCTGTCAGAGAGAGTGAAAATTCGTCTTTACTGTCTCCAGGACCAGAGGTGAGAGTAGGGACAGAGATTCCCTTCTCAGGTGAGGTAGGGGCTTGTTGGTGCCATCTCTGCTGTCCATTTAGGTGGCCACTAAGCTACCTGTGACTATTGGACATTTGCAATGATAAGTTCAATTGAAAACTGAATTTTAAAAATTATTTTAAAACATACCTCATTTGGTTATTGGAAAACTTTTAAGTATGTTTGGAACAACTAAGGTAGGTGAATCTTTTCCACTGCAAATTTTATGAAACCTAAATACAGATCAAGTATTTCCAATGTAACATTAGTGTCCAAATTGAGATGTGCTGTAAGTGTAACATACACACTAGATTCCAAAGACTTAATAGGAAAGAAAGGATGCAAAGGATCTCATTATAATTGTTTGAGTACATGTTGAAAGATACTATTTTGGATACACTGAGTTAAATATATTAAAATTAATCTTACCTGTTTCTCAATCTTTTTAAAAAACATGAGTCGCCCACTTAAAAATTACACATGTAACTTGTGTTATATTTCAGGTGGATGCAGTGTTCCAAAGAATCTAGAAGGAGACTTGTCTTTCCTTGGCTTAACTCTGTTTCTCACATACTCTTTGTCCCATTTCTCTTACCAAACTGCTGGCCCAAGCCAGCTCTGTCTGTGAGACTATGTAGAGAAGAGGACAGAAGTAAGCGTGAGAATAAGATGGAGCTGCTGTCTCCAGTTTTGGGTTACATCAGTCCTACTCTTGCCTCTAAAACAGAGAAACCCTCAAATGGGGGCTCTTACTGCGTCTTTACAACCCTCACCACGGGTGGATAGTATTTGGCCATGTTGGCCAAAGGCCTCTTTGCTGGTTAGATCAGGCCAGGTAAGAGTCCTGGCGACTAGTGACTAGTGAAGTGGCCAGTGATAGTGGAAGGAGCCCTAGGACGCTCAGGGAAGAGCTGAATTTGAGTCTTGTCTCTGCCTTTGACCCTGCCCCTCATCTTTTTGTTTGTTTGTTTGTTTTTGGTACCAGGAATCGAACTCAGCATTTTGTGCTTTCGAGGCAAGCATGGTGCCACTGAGCTAAATCCCGGACCTCCCTGCCCCTTGTCTTAGGCAGGGGACTTTCCACCCTGGACCTCAGGTTCTCATCTGGTCCTTCCAGCTGTGACATTCTTTGGCCAATAACCAGATAATTCCTGGAGAGATGTTAGGACAGCATTAAGCCCTGTGGCTGGGCAGGAAAGGCCACTCTCACAGAAATATCTAATTACTTCTCTGGATTTATATTTTTAAAAATGAAGAAGAAAGAAATGATAACATAACAGAAATTCTGGGAAGAAATGGAACCAGAAATAAAAGAGAGGGGTTCTCTGGACGTTGCAGGAGGGGAGGAGAAGCCTACATCAGTTTCCTTGCTTATTTGTGTATTTATTTCTGCAAATACACAATCTTGTTGTTTTGAATAACACACCAAGGTTAGAATTTAAGGATGGCCTCTGAGAATTGCAACTTTTGGACCAACTGTGGTAAAAATGCAAAGCTAAAACCAAATAAAACCCCTCCCACTTGCCTATTTATCTCTCATGGCAACCCTTTTCTGGTCTCTTCCTTCTGTTCTGGTCCTTGCCAGTACCTTCTTGTTTGTGGAGTACTTCTGTCTGTGGATTCAGTGGCTCTGGAGAAGGGAATTCTTTCTCCAAAGTTTTATCTTTCACACATTAAATATCTCAAAGTTTCATACACATGGTTCAGGTACAAAGTAAAAACTTCTGACAAATCTTCCCTCCCCTTCCTACCAGCTTCCTCCTCGCTGCAAGAAGGGACCAGGGCTTCTGCAGAGATCCCTGCTCCCATGCCCTTTGCTCTAACCCTCACGGTGACCTCTGGCTCCGGGGTCAGCCTGGCCCTCCCTCTGCAGCTGCAGGCCCACCTGCCTACTCAAAGCCAGCTCAAGCCCCAGACTAAGTCACAGCTGCTCAGACTTAAAACTGAAGCCCTCAGGGGATGCCTTAGAGTAGGGCAGGGAGATGGGGGAAGGAGGAGGAGGGCGAGACAGAAGGGAAAGAGAGAAGCGGAAAGAACAGGAGCTCTCTCTGGGGCAGCTGTGCTTGCTCTTCCAATCTGAGCTGACACAGCAGGAAGAGGGGAAAGATGGGGATGGCAAGAAGAGTCAAGGCAAAACACCATCACACCAGTCTTCCCAACTGCCGTTTTGGTTGGCTCGGGCACAGCCAGCCTCTCAAAGACTTGCTTCAAGGGGAGGGAGTGCGGGTGGGAAAGGAATCTGGCTTCTTCAGTTTTCCATGATCTTGTTCAACCCAGACATAAATATGGCCAATAAACCGAACTCTGGAACTTGACTTCAACATGGCAATTGGACCAGGCTTGGAGTTGAAGCCAAGCCCTCAAAGCAGCAAAGGCTGAATTCATTTTCATCTAGGTAATATGTTTTTTCTTCTTTTTTTCTCAGAAGTGTATATA
>NW_004624823.1:8369335-8438757 GCF_000247695.1 Heterocephalus glaber | reverse complement strand
AACCACTGAGTTAAATCCCCAGTCCCCAGAAGTATATTTTCTGACCCGTTTGGCCTCTTATTTCTCAGTGACAAAACTGAAACACAGAACCTACTGCTCCCTACTCTCAGACTTCCCAGACCCCACCAAGTGTGTGGGGCTCCAGACCATAAAGCCACAGGGCACCTTCCTCAACAATGCCCACAGCAAAGCCCAGACCCTCCTCAACTCCCAAGGTCTCAGTCAATCCCGTATTACTGAACCTGGCCCAACGAAGAACTCTTGACTCTCCCATGCCTCCACCGCACACATACACCATCCTCTGTTTCTAGATCTATCTCTGCCCCTGAACGGGGCGGAATAAAATGCAGGGCCAGGCTGCTCCCAACACTGCCTCTCTCCCTCTCCAGTTGCTTAGCAACGCGCCAGCAAAACAGCAGGCTCAGCCTCATCGCTCTTGCTCCTGTAAGCTCTGGCAGCCAGCCTCACTCCTGCATTCCCTACCACTAATTTCCAAAATGCACTTCTTTGGGGCGAGAGGTTATAAAGTATACATAATAAAAATATAATATATACTTTTGTTTGTTTGTTATTATATGTAAGCCTGTGCTATATTAATATATGTATATAATATAGTATATGTGTATTATATATTAGTATATAATACGCTATATGCACATACACAAACATCTGTCTTGCAACCGCCGGAGAGAGGGGGAAATCCACACTCGGATTGCTCAGATTTGGGTAGTGGGAGAGCTGGGTCTTTGAGGAACAGGAATTTTGTTTAAAGCGCCCCAAAAGGACACTGTCCTCTCTCGCTGTCCATTTTCCTCTTCTTAAAAACTTTTTCCGTGCCACCTCCAACTTTTTAGGGAGGCTCTCCCACCCAGTCTGGCCAGCAGGAAGGCGTCAGCCTGGGCCGCGATGGAGCGCCGCCAACCCGCAACTGCCGCCCGCTAGGCACCTGCCTTCGGCCGAGTGGGGTCGGCGAGCTGGGCTGGGGCTGGGGCTGGAGCGGGGCCGGAGAGGGGGTGCTTCTGGTTGGCGCCAAGGCACCTCGAAGGTGGGGGTCGGGAAGGGGACTGAAGGGAATTGTAAAGGGACAAAAGTCGTGGGTGTGTGTGTGTGTGTTTGCGCGCGCACACGTGGAGAGGTTGATTGGGGAAGTCGGACGCGTCCGCTTTGCGGTCCCAGCATTTGCGTGCGCGCCCGCGCCCTGCGCGCACACTGACGTTACCGACTACAGCATTCCGCGGGGAAAATAGGAGTGGGACCGAATGCTGCGGCACTATAACTTGCACATTTTTGATGTAAATGGATTGTTACCCGAGCTCTAGCTTCCAGGCCAGGTATAAACCCGTACCTTTCCACAAGCAAAATCTTAAGAAAATAACCCTGCGCATCGGTCGCCGCTGCTTCCGGAGCTTGCCAAGTTCTCCCCTCCTCCCTCTTTTCAGGCTGCAACTCGTTGAACGACTACCTATTGCAAGGCCGAGGGGCTGGCACCTGCGACAGTCAAACCTGCTGTTCGCGGGGCTGAGGCTGAGCCCCGGGAAGCTCTTCTGTTGATTGGCAAGCGCGGAAACTCTCCTCTTACGCGACAGTGTATGAGGTTTGCATTTAAGAAAACTCAAACTGGGGTGCTTGTGAACAATTAGGTGGGGAAGGGCGTTGCTGCAGTAAGAAACTAAGCCAAATAACATTATTTAGCTAAGTCTTAACACCTTTAGGAGCGAATCAGTAACCAAGTTGACTTCTCAGAACCCAGACTTTTGTATAGCGTTTGTAAACTTATATATATAAATAAGTATAGACATATATATAATATATATATATACTTTTTTTCCCAGGGAACTCCAAAAAGAAAACTGGTATAAGCAGGCGGAACTGTTCTGATTGAACAGGAAGTTCTGTCAATCATTTAAACCCTAGACTCCTCGCGCCCAGAGTTTGGGGGCGGGGCATCTGGGGGCGGGGCAAATGGAAGGGAGGCTCCGGGTGCGTGGCTCTTCTGTCTCCGCCCTTGAATTTTGCATTCTGTGTTTCCAGGGCCTCTCTTGCATTTGAGCCACACCCACTCGTGATCTGGTTTGAGAGTTGGGGGGGGGGTTGAGGGCCAAGGTGGGTGGAGTGGAGTGAGGGTCGCGGTGGAAGGATAGGGGGAATCAGCATTGGCCGAGAAGTTGCAGATGTCTGTGTCTCACATCCCTCTGTGCCTCCCAACCCTATGTCCACCCTTCATCCCAGGTAAAATTTGGATCGAGGAGAGGAAAAAGTAGTTAAGATTCAGGGACGAACCATCCGGCACAGAACACCAAAACCTTCCTTCCTATACATCCCCCATCCCCTACTCCAGCGCTCCTTAAGTACTGTATTCTTTTCCTTCCTGAGGCAGAGAAATGGCATTTTGCAGTTTAACATGTTTTATGATCTACCACAATCAACCATATACAGTCAAAAGCAACGAGTGTGCACGTGAGAGGGACCTCAAGGCCCCCAACCAAACGGCGTTAGCTATCAAAGATGTGTGTGTATTTGTGTGTGTGCGCGCGCGCCCGCGCACAGGCGCGAGCAGGGGTAGCGAGGCGGACAGGTCTCGGAGCTGGGGCGGGGGGAGGGGCGGCTGGGGGACTGGGAGGGACCAGGATGGAATTAACCCAGAAGATGGGTAACGCCTCTCTCTTCAGGCCCTAATTAAAACAATATTTTAACAAAAGACATTTTTCAGGTTCAGTAATAAAGAAAGAGCATGGGAGTGAGTTGGGGGAGGAGGGAGATGATAATGCAACATACACTTTTTCAGAGTGTATACTGAGTACCATGGGAGGAGGGTCCGGTGGAGGCAGGGGTAAGGAGATGGAGCAAAACCGGGGATAGGCTGCGTTAGACAGCAGCCCAGGATAGCAGGATCCGCCAGGGCTCCAGGTCCGAGGTACAGAAACCCACCCCGACTACTCCCAGGATACACCAGGCTCCAAGCCACTTGCTGCGCAAAGCGCACGGGCCCAACCCGTCCCGCGTCCCCCGCCCGTGCGCCGGGTAGCTGGCACACTGAGCGCGCTCACCGATCTTGGCTTGCTCGCGGTAATTCTTTTCGTTGAGGCAAACCCCGCGGCCGTGCAGCAGGGCGTGCAGTGGCTTCTCCTCGCCCTGCCGTGGGAGGCAGCGCAACCCCAGGGCGCAGCGCTCAGTGTAGACGCCGCACGTCTGCCCCTCAGCCAGAGCGCAAGTCATGCAGCAGCCGCAGCCCGGTTCCTTGACCAGCTCGCAGCCCAGAGGGCTGGGGGGACACATGGAGAGAGCCTTCTCGTCGCAGGGCTCGCAGTGCACTAAGGAGCCCAGGCCCTGGGCCGGCCCCACACAGGCGGCCAGGAGCAGAAGGACCGTGGTGAGCACCATCTTCTCCGAGTCTCCTTTTACCTCGGGGCGGGGCAGGAGAGCGAGATTGCGGGAAGAAACGAGAAAGAGGGCGCCTGGAGATTTTTGTTCTTAAATCTCCGGCAGGTAGAGCAGGTGCCTTCCCCCAGACACTTGCAAAATGTAGGGAGAGGAGGTTTCAGGTGGCTGTAAGCAAGTCCCTATTGCAAGGATTCAAGACTTGCAACAGGTTGGGCGAAAAAAGAGGCGCGCCAGGTGCACGCGGAGTGAGCCGAGGCCGGAGAACCTCCAAGGGGATCTGGTCAGAATTGCAAGAGGAAGAAGTCACAAAATTGTTCACCCCAAAGCAACCACCGAAATAGTGAGCTCGGAGGCTGTGGAGAAGGGGGTGGCGGGGGGTGGTGAGAAAAATGGGTTTGTCTTCAAAAATTTTGCTTAAATCTAAGACACCCCGCTTCTTTCTAACCCTCAGCTGCCAGCGGCCCGCGGCTGCTGCGGACCAGGTAAGAGGCGCTGACTACAGCAGAGAGGTGGGAGAAAATGTTGAAATTGCGAAGTTTAAAAAAAAAAAAAAAAAAGAGAAAAGCCCCCCCCACCCCAAACCCTAACACCTCTTTTTCTCCCACTCTGCCACCACCTCTTCGAAATTCGCGTGAAGTCCGGAGAAGGGTGCAATCAGAGGAGGGAGTAATCAAAAGGAGCAAAAGAAGGAAAAAGCCCACAGGGCTTTGCAGCTCTTTCCTAGCTCTTTTCCCCTCGGCAGAAGTTTCCAAAGAGACTGCGGGCTCCGGGCGAGCAGGCGCTTTTAAATAGACGGCCCTTGGCCGCGGGCCAGTTTGTAGCTGCAATTTGAGCTCCCCAACACCCAACCCAGGCTAGGATGCCAAGGAGCTTTGCAGCACAGACTCACACGGGGTGGGGGCGGGGAGAGGCCTTCTAGACACACGGGGGCTCCCCATAGCTCTCGGAACAGCGCCCTCCTCCTCCCGGAATGTAAAAAAGGGGGTTAGGGGATGGGCTGGGGCTGCCGAGAGCGGGCAGGAGCTGGAGGGGCGAGCGGAAGAGATGTCTTCCTAGCTGGGTGAACACAACTGCCTTGGTCTCCCCCTCCGTTCTAGGTTCTAGCCTCCAACTAGCTGAGACACAGGCTGGAGGGAGACCCATTTTCCCATTAGCCAACTGGATATATTCTGTGCCCAAGAACTCTCTCCAAGCTTTGAAAAGGACTGTGTGCTAATACCCAAGTTACCATGTAAGGTGTGTGCATGTGTGTGTGTGTGTGTGTGTGTGTGTGTGTGTGTGTGTGGTGTGTACTTGCAGGAAGGGACATTCATCCATCAGCGTTTGGGAGCAGTGAGTTGAAGAGAAGTACATTTTGGAGGAAATGCTAAGTCTGAAAACCTTGCCACTTATCCTAAGGTGTCCTTGTATTGAGTTTTTAGACACAAGAGCAGCTTGGAGTGCCACTCTGGTTTAAAAGGGGGTTTGCTGCCGGGCAGAGGTGCTCCTGGAGGGAATGGGTGTCAGACCAGGGGAGACCTCATCCTGAGGTTAATGGTGCAAACAGGCACGTCTCAGGGATATGAGATGACACGCCCATAAGACCTGCTCCGAAAAGATTCTGACCAGGAACCTTATCAGGTCACTTGAAACCTCAGACAGGCTGTTGGGCACTATGGACCCCTTCTTTCTTTAGTAGAATGAAAGAAAACCAAAGCTTTGAAAGAAGAGAGTGGCACTTTTAGATTTTTATCTGAAATTGACATGAGAGGTGAGCTACTGACGGCTCTGGCAGGTCAGAAAGAAATGGCCAATTGGCACTGCCCCTGTGGGAGTACTTGGGATGGAGCTGCTGCCCCTTTTACATTTTCTTTCCTTCCCTGTGAAGTGCTGTAGCTTTCCTTTGGAGAAGGGGCTGCATTTCATAAAGTTTGCCACTAGACTGCACCCTTATCTATGATAAGAATTCTTTGTGGAGGACTGCTTTCAAAAAAGTATTTCTCTAGTGAGTTCGATTTAGAAGCATTTCATTTGATGCTGTTCACACTCCCACATCCCAATCTCTTTCCTCACTTATCTATTTGCCGAAAGGCACATTTGAAAATAAGCCTAAAGTTTAAAGTTCTACTTTTGCTCCTATTGCCAAAGGAGTTTTAGGTGTTGACTGGGAGAGGGAGGTAGGAGCTGTGTGTAATGATTAAAAAAAAAAATAGCAAGGCTTATTTGAATTGCCTCTCCCTTCTTTCTGGAGGCTTGGTAAAGCAAGGAGAAAATTAATATTCAACAGTTTGGTTGGAATATGTTAGAAGAGAAGGAGATCGTGTGTTAGTCTCTCATCTGTGTCAAGTTCAGACTCAAAGAGTGGCGTCACTGTGCGTGGTGTGTGAGGCCTCTCTGCACTGCCTCAGCTGCTCAGCTCACTGTGGGCCTCGAGAGCATCTGAGTGGAGTAGGGAAAGTGGGGTACTGCTTCCAAAGAGACCTGAGCGGCCTAGTTCCGGCTACCCTGTATTTCCAGGAGATGGTCTTCCACAATACTTCTTTCTGTCTGGCCAACTTTTAGGGGCTGGAAAATACGGTGCGAGGACAGGTAAAAGGAAGAGTGGATGATTCATAGGGAAGATGAAAGGGGTAGAAGGCAGGAGGAAGCGAATGTGGTATGGGGTGGTCCTTGGGGGAGGTTAGGGGGGGCAAGGGGAGAGTCTTTCTCTGTAAGAAAGACTATCTGGTCACGCAGCCATTCTTTATCTCTGCTTTGACCTTCACTCGGGTTTAGGCCTGGAGGAATTCAGGGCCTGAAGCCGCTGTCCCAGGGCCCTGGGATAGGCTTCCCAAGAAGGCAACAGAGGAAGAAGAATTCTTGGCATCCTGGGATTGTTTAGAGTGATTTTGTCCAAAGATAGGGGACTGACAGGGCGAGTTTTGAGCCTGAGAGTCCATAATTAATATATGACAGTGGAGGCGGAAGGGGTGGATTGTCAGGATTACCTTGCAGTGGTCTCTTGATTCCATGCTTCCTCTCCTCTGTTCTGAAGGTGCAGGTCTCTTCCCAACCATCTTCAGAAAACTGATTCTGCAAAAAAAGCTGCCATCAAGAGTTTCATCAGGAGGGGCTTATTTATCCCTGCCAGACACAAATGTTAGAGCCCAGTTTTCTTTCCCAGAGGTCTCCTTGGTTGCTGACTTATTTTTATTGCTACCCTGGAATAGATGAGCTTCGATCCCTTTTAAGCCCATCTTTCTTGTAGAAGTAGGAAGTTAAATATCCACCTGTGCCCTTTTTCCCCAGAGATCACCCCTCCCCTTTCCTTTAAAAGATTAATGGCCTATTAAAACTAAGTTTCAAGAAATGTCATCTAGTGAAAGATTTGTGTTCTCTATTTGGACTTTTCAAAAGGTGAATAGCATGCTTAATCTTATAAAGCCCACTAGAGTGCTTTTCCCTGTGGTCATTTTCTGTGAGTTTCTAAGTAATTTTGAAGGCAATGATGATGTCTGCAAACATGGGTGGGAGAAGCTCAGCTTTTTAATAGGACACAAAGTGTCATGGGTTCTTTTGGTTGGAAAGGTTAAACCATCAGGTAAGGGGCTTGTCTTCATTCTCTCTCAGACAGGCTTATTTATACCATCATTTCCATTTTCAAGACCTCATGACATCAACTTCAGTCTCTTTTGGAGAGACCTGTACATATCACGTGTACCAAAGCTGCTGTATCATCAGAGTCCCAGACTAAGGAATAGTGACCTTTAAGAAAGAGTAGCTAGCCCTCACGTCCTTCCCTAAGCAAGGAAAGTTCAGTGGGCCTGAGGTCTTGGGCAGAGGAGCCACGGAAGGCAGCTTTGTTGCAGTGATGTTGCTGAAGGCTAGGTGGCAGGCTAGATACATCGTTAAAACACACCTCCTTTCCTGAAGGGAAACAAGCTGACTGGGAGAATTGTTTAACAAAGGAGGTGGGGAATACAGGGGAACAAAATGCTTGGCTAGAGGGACATACTGTATATCAACAACCCATATGTTCACTTATATGCTACCCCGGCCTGGGGACTATGACACCATCCTGAACCATACTGAACTGGAAAATCATCCCAACAGCTGCATTCACGTTTACTTTTCTTTGGAGACCAGGTACAGGCAGCTCAGGACTTGGAGAGCATTGGATTCATCAAAGGATGCCCTATGGCTTCCTGATGAACAATTAGAATGTAATCTTCAAAGTACATAATTAAAAGAAATTTAAATGTTAATTGTAGCATATTTTACATACTCAAGAACAGAAGATAACACAAGTTCCTTTGTACTCTCCACACCATTTCATACCTGTGAACATTTTGCCATCACGGTTGGAAATTTTATTAAGAAGTAATGCAGGGTTACAGGTAACAGCTCACTTGGTTCATCCTATCACATCCTCTTGGTAGAAGTAGCCACTCTCTTGACATAGTTTTCTGTATCCTTTCTGCACAATGTTTTTCTAGGTCATATATGAATCTTTAAAAATAAAATAGTGTTAAGATGATTTTTGAGGATCAAACCACGTGCTGCTTTAGAGTTAAAGTTTTGTAAAGTGGTACCTGCTGCAGCAATTGATGCTCAGGCTGACTGCAAAAGGAACAGGAGCCAACTGTGAGTCAGAGCAATCTGTATCCCTATATGAGCAGTATATAAGCTAATAGTTTTATGAATTGATTTTTAGGAGGCTCTGGAGCAGATCCAGACAGATAAGGCAGAGCAGAGAGAACTCCATAAACACAGTTTTGAGCTGGAGTCTTCTTGGATCACGGGCTCTGGCACATCCCTGCGTTGGACAGCTCAGAAGCTGTGTTAATTTTGGAAAGTGAGATTAACCAAGAAAAGTGATCTGTTGTGATTTAGAAGACAGTGTTGGTAGGTCCAGGTCTAGGAGGGAGAGAGAAGAGGTAGGTAGAGAAATGGAGTAAGAGGAGATGGAAAGAGTGTTAACTGCTTGAAGCAGGTTTAATAGGAGGCCTCTGAGCTGTGAAAAGGCCAAATAAAATCACAGTGCCTGATGGAATCTACATTTCATCCCAGTTCAGCAGGCAGAGGTGGTAAAAACCAGCTCACCACCATGAGCACATAGGGCATATTTGCGTGAATTAGAAAAAACTGCCCTTCCTCGAGGTATTTTCCTACTAGTCATCAGAAAATTGTTATAAGATACGGATTTTGGATTCTTAAAAATAAGTTCCAATAGACTTTTATTGTTGGGCTTAAAATATGTTAATTGTAATGTAACCTAAATTTATACAAACATATTAAGGTCTAAATTCCATATGCCTATGTCACTGTAAAATCTAACACAAATGTAAATAAAGTCAACCAAAGCTACCAGCCCAACAAAGTGCACAGTGACATTAGTTTAATGTGTTGGTTAATGTTAGGGTTGATGTTTTACTGAAAATAAATCAGTATTTCTGTTGTGATTATGGTTTAACTGTTATAGTACAAGGTTTTTGAGCTTGGCATGCATACAGTTGATGTCTCGTTTGGTGATTTAATTCTTCCACTACTTTTTAAACTACAGTGGAGTCATGCCTTACAGAGTGGTTAGTTTTAAAGTCAGCTTGGAATATAAAAATTGGGTATAATCAAAATTCCCCATGAAAATTCCTTAAAGCACTTTCAAAACAAAACTGTACCACAAAATCTTCACTTTTGCAACATGGCAACGTGTCACTCTGCCTTCACTCAACTTCTTTAGATTATTTCAGGATCAAGTCCACTTCTACTCTTTAGCCCACTAGCACGTGACAATGCTAGTGGTGTGATGTGCCTTTGATGCCTTTGAAAATGGGAAGTGTCTTCTAGAGCTATGTTAGATGATGGTCATCCAGATGACCTAAAATGCCTTCAAATTTCATGATTACTAATGAAGTTATAGATCATTTTAGTTTGAGAAACGATGATTTAATCCTTTCCTTTTTTTTTCATCTCCAGGATGGCTCTGTGCTCATGGACAGCATGCATGATATTTAATGACTACTTCACTGGTCCAGGTTCACAGATGACCCCTCTTTAATAATGTAAAAAAATACACCCATGTGACCCTGAACCCATGATCCCAAAGTTGAGCTCACAGTTTCAGACCCTTGACAGATCTAGGACCCCAGAAAGCTTATCTGCAGAGATTCTGCTTCAACCTCTGACCTGCTGGCAGGACTACAAGCTAAGTCAATGTAACTAGGCAATTAATGGCTTTTAAACAGGTTCAGGACCTGTCCCCTGGACTGGACACATCTGACAGAGATGTGGAATCTTAACACAATTGACTGACACATGTTGGACAAAACACAAGCTACACAAATGTAAATATTATGAACAGTTGGTACTTTTGTGGCTGCTGTGTGTGTGTGTGTGTGTGTGTATCAGAGGGTGCGTATAGAGATGTCTTGGGGACAGGAGAGTCAACTACCAATGTACTGCTAAATGTGAAGGTAGGAGATACTCTTTATGGCATGAACATCATGCCTTACTAGGTCCTTTTCCTTGTGAAGACTTATAACAGGTATTATGGTTTGTATTTAGTTCTCCCCTCAAAGCTTCATGCTTTTTCGGAGGTGGCTGAATCTGGAATGCGTGATGCTGGGATTAAGGGCATGTGATTACTAAACCACTACATGTGAGTGATTGTTTTGGTACCGCCCGGATCCTAGTAGTCTGGATAGGATAAAAGGGGCAGAAAGACGCTGTTAAGGTCCCTTGTAGGTTTTGCTACTGTGTGGGCACCATGAACTGTTTCTGCTCTGTGACGCCCCTCTGTCGTGTGTCACTCTGCCTTGGAGCCAGCTGATTATGGACTGAAACCTTTGCAAACTGTGAGCTAAATAAACCCTTTCTCTTCTAACTTTGGGTGTTGGGTATTTTGTCTCAACAATGAGAGAAAAATAACTAACAGAACAGGTAAAGGCACACATTTGACTACATGTCAGGGAATGGAAGCATTTTCAACAAGCCAACCAAAGGGGCAACACACATAGGGTGCAAAGACTGAAAGCTGAGAGGAGAAAGATGTGGTATTTACATAGTTGGGGTGGGTTGAATGTGGAGGGAGGGTTTTCCTGAATCCCAAGCTTTGTACCCACTTTCTTTTGTTGATTAGAGCAGCTCAACCTTGAGCAAGTTACTTAACCTTTTTCTTGTTTAATTTATTCTTCTGTAAAGTGGATTCTTCTAGTAAGTGGCTATTGTGAGGGCTCAATGAGATAATCTATATAAATTATTTAACACTGTATCTATCTCATGTAATGTATTAGTTTACTAAAGCTGATGTAACAAAGCATCCCAAATTGAGTACCTTAAACAACAGAAGCTCATGGTCTCACAGCTCTGGAGGCCTGAAATCCAAGATCAACATGTCAGCAGGGCTATGCTGCCTCTGAATCTGGTGCTAGAAGGATCTCCTCCAGGATCTCTCCCAGCTTCTGGTAGTTCCTTGGTTTATGGCAGCATGAATCCAGTCACCATGTGGGATTCTCTCTGAGTATGTGCCTGTTTACAAATTTTTCTCTCTTTATAAGAATACAAGTCACATAAGATAAAGTGTCTACTCTACTTTATTATGACCTCCTTTCAGCTACTTAAATCTGCAACTATCTTTTTCCCAAACAGATAAGAGCACGTTCTGAAGTTCTGGGGGTAAGGACTCTCAACATATGAATTCTAGGATGAGGGGGGGCACAATTCAACTCATAATGCATAGTGATTACTTAAATAGTTGTTGTTATTATTATTATTACTGACAACAATGCCCTCTTTAATCACCTTTGCATGAGTATTGTTGTAGTCAGAATTTTCAGATCTATATCTTTACACTCATGTTTTTTCTAATCCTTAGTGATTTCTCGTACAAAAGTGCCTTGAGAGAACACGATTCCACTGCTGTTCACCATAGTGTTGCTAGGACTTAAAACAGAAATGAGCCCATAGTGCACAGTAATCTCATGTCGATAAATGAATGAAGTCTGTTTCTTTCCTCCTTTCTTTTTCTTTTTTTTGATTACTTAGTAGCCAGCCGCTTTCCCGTTATCTTTTCTAGATTGCCAAGTATGAAAGGCAAAACAAATGAAACCAAATTTTAATTTCCTTTGTTGATGATTATGAAATCCTCCATAATCACTTGCTCTCCGAGGGAAGTTAGAAACCCAACCAGATGAAAAAGGGCAGCTGGGGTAGTAATGGTGGGGGGGTTTGCCTCTGTTAGAGAGAGCTGGAGTCTACTCTGTACATTTCCTATGGCTTGATATGGGCCTGGACTGAGAGTTTGGAATGGATGGAAAGAGATCAGTGAGGTCAATATTGACTGAAAGTCACAGTCCAAATGAGGAACCATGGACTTGAACAGGTACAGGGGCTTTATTTGGTCCTCAGAAAGGGGTGGTGATACCATGATTCCCTGACTCACAAAGCCACCAGGGCAGAAAAGACTTGACCTCCTGAATCAGTTGGTTTCTGTTCTGAAAATGGATCTGGATTTGCATAAATATTGGACTCTAACAGGAACTGGAATGTGAAACATAAGGGACTACTGCTTTGCATACTAGAGATTCAGAATGAACTGCTGTAGTAGTCACCTTTCCTTTGCTGGAACAAAATAACTGATATATACAGCTTGAAGGAGAAAAGGTTTATTTTGGGTCATAGTTTCTGAGGTTTGTTTGTGTTTGGCTGGCTCCAAGGGAGAAAGATGGCAGAAGGGCCTGGAGGAGGTAATCTGTTTACCTCATGGTAGCCAGGAAGGAGAGAGAGAGAGCGAGAGCGAGAGAGAGAGAGAGAGAGAGAGAGAAGTCCTGAGAAGAGATATATCCTTCAAAGTCACGCCCACATTGATCTACTTCCTCCAAGGAGGCCACACCCCCTAACAGTCCAATCAGCTAATGAAGTTATTAATGGATGAGTCCATCAACAAGGCCAGTGCCCTCGTGATCCAATCACCTTCCTAGGCGTCTTCTCTGAATATTGGTATAATGGGGATCAAGCCCTCAATACACGAGTCTCTGGAGGACACTTTATACTTAAACCCTAAGGTATGTTAAGTAGCTCTGTGGTGGTCTTGGGACCCAATCCCCCACCTCATCCAAAAAGTAATGACTGAAAATCAAAAATACACTAATTGACTGGCAGCATCTGTGTGCAAATGTATCTACCTATCCAGCTGCCTGCTTCCTTGATTATACAGGACAGAGCTTGCAACGCAGATAGCCCCTGGTAAGAAGCAGGAAGGATGCAGGGACAGTGGGCACCAGAAGACACAGGTGTTCTAGGATGGAAGCTGCAGCTCATTTCTTGCCTCTTTACCATTTAAAACTATGAAGATGGCACTGACTTAGCCAGCCCCATCGTTTTTGTTTTAAAGATTTGACTGGTTATTTAAAAAATTATTTAAAAATTTCCAAAGATACAAATGTAGACAGAATAGGATGATGAACTTCATGAGCAACTTGAACTTCAACTTGAAGAAGCAGCCTCCATGCCCACCCTATCTACACATCTCTGCTTCTCTCATTTCCACTGACCGTATTTTCAAATACAGTCACATGCCACATAACAGTATTTCCATCAACAAGGATCTGCATATACAATGGAGACCCCATCAAATTATAAAGGAGCTGAAAAAATCCTATTGCCTAGTGACACTGTAGCCATTCTGACATGGTAGCCTGACACATTGCTCATGTGCTTATGGGATGCTGGTGTAAACAAACCTACCACACTGCCAGTTGTATGAGAGCATAGCAATACAGATATGAATGTCCATAAAATTGATAAAAATAAATGCCTCTGTCATTCATCTATGTATTATCTATACTATACTTTAAAAAATTTTGTTTTATTCTAATTTATTAGAAAGAAGTTCCAGTCAAACTGAGCTGCTTTCTCCTTCAGCTTGATGGGCTTTGATCTCCCAGTTTTCAGCGCAGTTATGAAACATCTAGAATCTATCTAACAAATCTTTTTTTTTTTTTTCTTTGGTACCAGGGATCAAGCTTGGGTCCTTGTGCTTGTGCAACAGGCGGCGAAACCACTGAGCTAAATCCCTGGCCCACAACAAATCTTGATATACTATATTTTTTATTGTTAGAGTGTACTCTTTCTGTTTATATTTTTAAAATGTGCTATAAAACAGTGTGCCATTTTATGCCAGCAGCAGCTTTGTGCATCTCATATTTACCATGTCTCTTTATTACATCACCTCCTCTTGTGATTGATTTAATCTCGTTTTTTTATCCGTGGTGGTCCTAGGAACAATGCGCTATATCATGTATAATATATGGATATACATAGCCTAGGTGTAGTAGGCTGTACTATCTAGGTTTGTGTAAATACACTCTATACTCTTTGCAAAATGGTGAGATTGCCTAGCAACACATTTCTCAGAATATATCCCCATTGCTGAGTGATACATGACTGTAAAATGAAAACATGGCTCTTCAGCTTCAGGTCCAGTGTTGAGCATCTTGAGTGCGGAGCATCTTTCTTTTTGTGCCCTAAAAATGGACCCAGGCATTTCTGAGTAAGAAGTAGTGAGATAGGTGATTTCCCTCTCTACTGCAGAGGAAGAGTTTGGTGACTGACAAAAGTCAGTATTTAGGAAAGGAGATCAGTGGAGTATGAATGACTTGGAGGCTCCAGAGTTTGGACATCTGAGAGGATAGGTGGGTGGCAGATGATGCAGGGGGCAGAGGAAGACAGGCAGAGAAATAGGTGGAGAGGATATAGGCAGGCGACCTACCCTGAGCACAGAGGAGAAGGCAGGGCTGGAAGGAGTGGGGTTGGTGGTACAAACCTCGGAATATTCCATAAAAATGTGGCAATACCTGCATGAATTCCCAGAGGGAATGCATCATGCAGAAAAAGGCCCCTAGGGCTGAGTATAGGAAGAGATCCTAAGGTATTGCTGGGAAGGATAGAGGGATCGCCCAGATGCACAAAGAAACATTGGGCAAATGAAAGGAGCAGTTGGGGCTTAAATTTTTGTCTTCTTAAAGCTCAGACTCTTTAGGAGAAGAAAGAAAATTATGATAATGATAACAGTATTTGCCAACTTTTTTTTTTGTACTGGAAATTGAACTCAGGTCCTTGCACTTTCGAGGCAAGCAGTGAAACCACTGAGCTAAATCCCCAGCCCCTCTATTTGCTTTTTTTTGTACTGGAAATTGAACTCAGGTCCTTGCACTTTCGAGGCAAGCAGTGAAACCACTGAGCTAAATCCCCAGCCCCTCTATTTGCTAACTTTTATTGAAGGCTTATTTTATGCTAGCCACCTGATATGCATGATTTCATCTAATTGCCTCTACGGCCTTATAAGGGAAATGCTATTTATCAGCCTCACTTTATAATTGAGGAAGCTGAGACAGTGGCTGGTTTAAACTAACCTAAGTTCATACAACTAGAAGTGGAGTTGGTCTACGAGTTTAGGCAGTTTCAGTTGACAGTCTACAAGCTTAACCCCAACTCTAATCTGCTAGCCTGCCTGGAAAAGCCACTGGCTGTTTTACTGTGGTGAAGGGCAGTCACTGCAGCCCCAATGCAGGGGAAGTACAGGGGATGGATCATCAAGAGCACAAGTCACAAAAGCCACCATGCAAACTGTAAGAGAGACCAACCAGACTCAGAGATTGTCCCTGAAAGACAGAAGAGAGATGTGCAGATTGATGGTTGTGATGGTTAATTTTCTGTGTCAACTTGACTTAGCTAAGCAACACCCAGATAGCTGGTAAAGCATTATTTCTGTTATGTCTTTGAGGGAGTTTCTGTAAGAGATCAGTATTTAAGTCAATGAACTGAGTAAAAAAGAACTATCCTTACCAAAGTGGGTGGTGTCATCCAATATGCTCAGATCAATCAATCAATCAATCAATAGAAAAAAATGAGGAAGAATGGACGTTTGGCTCTGTCTCTTCCTGAGCAGGGACATCTGTCTTTTATGGCCCTTGAACATCAGAGCACCCAGTTCACAGGCCTTGGCCTTTGGGCATCGTAACAGCAGACCCCTGCCTAACTTCTCAGGTCTTTGGCCTCTGACAAAAATCACACCACTGCTTTTCCTGGCCTTCATAATTGCATGAGCCAATTCCTGTAATAAATCTCCTCTTATGTATGAATGTGTTTATCTTATTGGTTCTGTTTCTTGGGAGAACCCTGGCTAGTACAATGATTATAGGGAAACTCTGGTTTTCTGCAAAGTAAAGGAGAAAGCAGAAAAGCTGGTGACAATAGAGAGAAGAGGTGATGGCAGAAGGTGACTTTGGAAGAGAGGCTGGGATGACACTTTTTAGTATGGGTGGAGGGGCCTGGTTTCCCAGGGCCACAGAAAGGTGGTGCTGGGGACCAGGGTGGGGGGAAGTGAAGGGCACATATTTGATTTGATCATGGTAAAAGAAGCCAAGAGTGACTCATCATGTTAAGGTGGGAAGAGATGGTGACCTGTGGGGGAGAAATGACCATTTGAAACTATTGGGACAGACCAGATGGGAGGGCAGACCCCTGGAATTGCCTAGAAGTGGCATAGCAGGGGCGCGAGAAAAAGATGCGGTTGTTTCTTCAGCATTCTCCATAGAGGCTCAACTTGGCCCTGGAGAGTGAGAGATGAGTGAAGGCAGGTGGAGGCCAGGAAATCACATCAGATCGGCCCCTTGGGGACTTTTCACTCTCTCTGCCAGCTGTGTGCCTGGAGGGCAGGACAGGGGGAAAGGGAGGATGGTTTGGAAGAAAGAGGCAGACAGCTGTATCCTGGGCTTAGCCACCTCCAGCTTTGTTCAAATATAATGAATCGCACATCATACAATTCACCTATTTTTTTTTTTTTTTGGTACCGGGGATCAAACTCGGGTCCTTGCGCTTGCGCAGCAGGTGGCAAAACCACTGAGCTAAAACCCTGGCCCCGCAATTCACCTATTCAAAGAGCACAATTTAATGATTTTTTAATGTAATCATAGAGTTGTGCAATCATACCATAATCAACTTTAAGATATTTTGCCCTCTTAATAAGAAAATCTCAGCCATTTAGCTATCACCTCAGAAGCTCCTCCTTGCCCCCAACCCTAAGCAATGAATATCTACTTTCTGTCCCTTTAAGTGTGCCTATATTGGACCTGGCACTAAATGGAATCATATGACACATGATCTTTGTTGTCTGACTTTTTTTTCGCTTAGCATAACATTTTCAAGGTTCAGTCACATTGTGGAATTCATCAGTTTGATAGTTAACTGTTGTGTCAACTTGAGTTGCCCAACTGATCCGCTTAACATAGTTCTGAGTGTGACTGAATGGATTTACTGAAGATGAAAGACCCACCATAGGTGTGAGTAGCACCAACCAATAGGCTTATACCTGAGTGGAATAAAAAAGGGAAAGAAGGACAGCTCACTTCTGTTTCATTGGGGAAGCTCCAGTTTTTGCCTTTGGACATCATCTCCTGGTTTCCAGTACAGACTCTTCAGCCTTGCAGTGCAGACTCTGGCTTCCTGATATGGACTGGCATGGGACTCTACAGTGAGCACCAGGCCTTCAACCTTTGACAGTCCTTTTGTACTCTTCCACACTTGACTCCACGGGCAGCCGTTGTAAGTCTACCTTGTAAATCCATATATATATATGCTTACTATTTTCAAGTGAGTGCTTGCATTAGTTTTCTATGCTGTGTGATATATGGTCACCAATGTAGAAACTTACACTGTCATTTTTTGTCTGTTTCTGTAGATGGGGAGTCTGGCATGGCTCAGCTGAATCTTTTGCTGAGCACAAGGCTGAAACCAGTCTTTGCTGGTCTGAGTTTCTGACTTCAGGAAACATCTGGGGCCCTCTTCTGAAAAGCTTTCCTCATAAATACAGGGTTACCCTTACAACTAACTAAGCCAATGTTTTAAAGACTTAATTAATCTGCAAAACCTCTTCGCCTTGCCCTACTCTCAAACTCAATATTCTATTACCTTTGCCATATTCTAGTGTTTAGAAGCAAGCCACAGGTCCTACCAAAACTCAAGGGGAAGGAATTACACAAGAGCACAGTGGATCATCTGTGACTTCTGCCTACCACAATGCTTGTAGGTCAATTTCATTTTTATCCTCAGGTTCTCCGTCTGTAAGATAATATGCCGAACTAGAAGATTTCTAAATTCTTTTTAAACTCTAAGCTGGATGATGATCATTAGTACTAACATTAATATTATTCTTGTTAATTTACATTAATGTCAATAATATTAATGAAACCACACATTAACTGACCTCTGTAGAATGTTACTTAGTATATGCCAAGGAATGCTCTAAGCATTTTACAGGAATTGTCTCTTTTCATCCTCACAGTAGTTCAAGAGATAGAATGTGTTTTCATCCTAAATTCCTCTAGAAAATGAAAACATTTTCTGCATCTATACTGTCCAATGTGGGAGTTACTAGGCACATATGACTATTTAAGTTACAATTAAATTAAATTAAATTAAAACTTCAGTTCCTCAGTCAAGCAGGAAGTACAATGAAGCAACATCATTATAGAGGTTAAGTAGCATATCTAAGATTACATGTGGATCATACATGATTCTCAGACTGAGTTTTTGGACTAGTGCTGAATTTCATGCATGAACCCAGTTGTCGAAAGAGAAAGAACTTAAGAGAGGAAGAAACATTAAGTTCTTTCCATGTAAAGCTCTGTAGTGTTTCAAAAAAGTCAGAGGTAGCCACCAGCAAATGACCTCAAGTGAGCAGACATTTAATGAGATCACGTTAGCGCCAGGCACTGTTTCACTTTGTGTTACCAGGGACACAGTGATGAGTGTCTCCAGAGAGCTGTAGTTTTCTATGGGAAGCTGGACACATATACTTATTACAAAGCAGCAAAAAACTGATATCCTAAAAGAGATTCAAGCAACCAGTCTGAGGGCCGTAAGAACCCAACCAGGGGTGTCCCTACAATACACACATCAATGTCTTGTTGTTCTGGTCATTTAAACACTCCTTGGTCCTTCGAACAGTCCTAGACAATGTGAACAGTGCCAGGAAAAAACATACAAACTGTTGTTGCAGGACCCTGCTTTGACATTGGCTGACATCTAGTTAACCTCACAATAATAAAGCCACATAGACACACAGTGCGGAAGCAGCTAACAGTCTCAATGAAAAATTAGGTTTTCCATTTCTAACTTTCAGGGGTTATTCAAAGTGTGAGAGAAGTGAGGGGAGTGGGGGAAAGACATTCACGAAAATTGATGAGGAGCATTTGGGCTGGAGCCTTTTGGAATCTGCTCCCAGGCTGGCCCAGCCTGCCCCTGGTGCCTTTGAAGTGAGTTACCTGGATGGTGAGCTAAGCCATGCCTGGCAGAACAGGCAGGAGGCTGTGTGGTCTGGCAAAGAACTGAGTAGAGGGAAGAGGGACTGAGCCTAAGTCTGCGGCTGACTCACAACACTTCTCATGCCAGCATTTCACCATGTGGTCCAGCTAGAAAATTAGAAGAAGCCCAAGTTAGGATCACACCAAGAAATCCAAATGTCCTTCAGGGGCATAAACAAGGCAGCCCTCCTGCTCTCTTAGGCCTCTTTCTCTGTGTGCGTTCCTCTTTTAGCCTTGAGACTATTTGTCTTCTTCCTTTCCTCATGAGTGCTCTTCAGGGCTTGAGTTTGGTCTCTGCCATTTGTCACTGTGGCCAGGTACAAGTGGTCAGAGTGCATAGGGCCCTACCGTCTGCTACTCCAGGCTGTCTTTTACCTTTCCTTTTAAGTTCAAGTGAAATCTGGGTTTCTGCTGTGTTTGGAGTGGTGTGTCTGAGTGGGCCTTTACCGCTCTTCCTTGACAACAAAAAAGTCAGGGGAAGAGAGAAGAATAAAAAATGCTTTTGATCTGGCAAGGGCCTTGCAAGGGCTCTAGTTCTGTCTGTTGCTGGAGCAACAGCGGGGATTTTTAAAAAATAGGTACTTTTGGTACAGGAATAAAGAACAACAACAACAACAACAACAAATCACCCCTTTAAAGTGAGTACTTTTCTCTGGCCTTGGATTCTATCCCCCTCACCCCCAGGTTCTCAGGCCAGACTTCTCCCACTTTTCTACCATTGTATCCTTCCTATTGACTCAGGAAAAAAGGTTCATTTTCCTCCTTCTGTGATCTTCCTCTCCTTCTTTGTTTGGGGTGCATTTCTTTTAATTCCATTATCAGAGGAAGAACCTTGGTCCATGGTGAGGTCTTCCTGAAAACATAATGGGCAGGAGTCATAGAGACAGGACTTGGACCAGAGTGTCTTCACCAATTGGCTGAGTGACCTTGATGAGTTACTGTTTTGAGCCTTAGTTTCATTCATGTGTCAAATGAAAATAATTTCATCTACTGCATGAGTCACTTTCCCATTGCTAGAACAAAATACCAGCTACCTAAAACTTAAAAGAGAAATTTATTTGGGTTATAGTTTCCAGTGGGTTCAATCCAAGGTCATCTGGCTCCAAGGCAGAAAGAGTATGGTGGAAGGGCCTGGCAGAGAACAGGTGCTCAACCTGTGGCAGCTAGGAAACAGAGACAAGGGAGGAGCCAGGAACAAGAATATGCTCTTCCAAGTCATGCCATCTGTGACCCACCTACAACCATATCCCACCTCTTAGAACAACTACTGAACTCATCAATGGACAAATCCACTGATGAGCCTAGTGCTCCGGTGATCCAAATACCTTCCCAACACATGAGACTTTGGGGGTACAGTTTGGATCTAAACCTCCTGTACAGGTTTGGAGTGATCAGGAAAGAGAACAATATAAATCAAATTATTAGCATATTGATCAGTAAATGGACATGGGCTTCTGATCTGGAGTTCCAATTCTTCCTATGCATCTTAGAGACCTGCGAGCATGCCATTAAAGTTACCCTTGGCTTCTCTTAATGCATTCATTTTCCCCTTCTGTATCAGATATGTATCAGACATATTAATGATTGCCTGTCCTGCCACTGTTTATGGGTAATGAGTCTCAGTGTCTTGAACCCTCCTTGCCATTTGCAGTGATGGTTCAGTGTTGGACACGTGATCCCATGAGGTTCTACCCGTGGGTGAAGCTGGGCCAATTAGATTCTCTCTTTCACAAGTGGAAATAAAAGGCACAGAAGAAAGGACCACTTGGGATGGTTGTGGGCATTGAGAATCTTTAGGAGGCTGGCATATTGGGACAAGAACAAGATGAACAAATATTCAGTAGCAAGCAAGGAGGATGGGACCTAATAACCTGGAGCTCAGTGAGATTGGCCGTGGTTCAGAAAAGCTTTGGCCCACAACACCTTCTTCATGATCCTGAGACATTCCTGGCCTGGCTCCCTTTCAAAAACCCCTCTCTGCACTTGAACTAGCTAGAGATTGTTTCTGTTCTTTGCGCTGGAAAGAGCCTTTATTAGAACATTTTCATGGACCATCTGATTTTGAGTGCTGCCAGGCTATCATGAAAAGCCTCTTCATCTCCCACCTTGAAGAGTATTAGGACACAAAATCTTCATGGGATGTTGACTCTGTAGAATGCTACCTGAAAAGAATCCACTCTCTTGTCAAGTTTCATGCTAGATACTTTTCATGATTAGAAAATTCCAATGGTGTCAGACATTTTTCTCCTTTTGCTCAGTTTGAACTCTTTCCATTGTTCTTTTTGTTTTCTCAGGGAGCTTTGTAGCTCCATCTTCTTTCTCTAAGTTGATTGAGTTCTAGGATATCAGAGATCTTTTCTCCTGCTCCTAAAGATTCTGAGTGTTTTAAGGCAGAATCCCCGGAGACCTCCACAATTTGATTGGAAAGCTTTAAACCATATCTTGCTTTTCAGAGACGACTGTCATTTTGGGTTTCTCCTCCATCCTTTTGAGAATTCACTATGCAGTCACAGACATCATCTCTTGGTACATGACACAATACCTGGCTGGTGAAGTGAGCCATTCTATCCACCTAGAGACAGAAGCCCAGAGAAAGGCTGGCTGGCAGTATGAGTGTCAGAGGCAAGTCAGCTTTGGAAACCTGGGGAGAATTCCACCTTTCTCCACTATGCCAGGCTCACTGCCAAGCTGCTGCTAGAGACCCAAGCTCTGGGTAGAGCTCATTTCAGCATGAGTCAGAAACATGAGGGAGTCTTGTTCACACATGCCTAGCAAGGGAAAAGCCCCAAGGGAGGTGCTTCCAGGGTCCCAATCAGGGACTTGGGAGATCTTTTCTCCTCTCTAGGAGGAGAGAGAGTCTACCAACTGGCAGGGTATGCTATCTCCAGGCTATCTGCAGGAGAAAGGATTTAGAGATGTTCTGAGACCCTCTTTCCATGGCCATAGTCAGTCTCCACAGAGTACAGGCTAGGGAGCATTCATAACAGGGGAAAAACATTCCTCTAGACCTTTAGCAGCAGATTGGCTAAGACAACACTTCCACCATTGGAATTTTTCTGTGAGGTTACCTTAGAAGGCAGAAAGAGTAATCTGAGCCACTTATTTGATATCTTTTAGCACCTATGGAGTCAACTTTGTATACAAACCAATACTTTCAGTGGTTCCTTAACTCAAATTTCCTCTCCCAGGATTTCAGTGGAGGAAGAACTTGGAATGGGCAAGATAACCTGAAAAGCCAAAGCTCTTTGATATTTTGTGAATTTTGTGCATCCCCATCTCCCTGTCCTTTGAGTCAGAGACCACATTCTTGAGTGAGAACAGGGTCCAGGCAGATGATGAAAGGCCTGAAAAGAGCCTGCTAATTCTTTTTTTTTTGGTACCGGGGATCAAACTCGGGTCCTTGCACTTGCACAGCAGGCGGTGGAACCACTGAGCTAAATCCCCAGCCAAGAGCCTGCTGATTCTTAGATCCTCAGCCCTGGATAATTTTCAGATGACTAAATGAAAATAAAAAAATTCACAATGGATCAAGATTCATGTTCATGAAGAGAGCACCTATGTGGGCCTAGGTAAGAGAAACTCTGTTGGGAACCTCAAGGTAGATGCCTTGATCGTGGGGAAGCCAGGTAAAATCTAGGGAGTCTAGTTAAATTTGAGTTTCAGATAAATAACAAATTTTAGTATATGTGAGTTCCATTCAATAGTTAAGACATACTTACATTACAATTATTTATTGTTCAAATTTAACTGGATTTGCTGGCTCTGGCAACTCTGCCTGGGGCAGGCATTGTGCCTGGCATCTTCGGGTTTGTGTGGAGGTTGTATGTCATATCATTGCATGGAACAAGCCTGGTACCTAAACAAACAGAATGTGTATGTCAACATGTACCTGCATCTTAAGAGGAAGAGATCGTCACAGTGTTTTAAAGTTTTGTTTCTTGAATGATTCCACAATTATGAACTTTCTATTTCCAAACATTTCTCAAGTCTGTGGCAATTGTTGGAGAATTCCAAAGGTCATTTAGAAAAATGTGCTAGCCGGGATTCTTAGAGTAGTATGTAGAGCTTTCCCCCCCTTTTCTGTCGTTATTTAGGACTGTTCTCATTGTACTCATTTGTCTCCTCTTTGATGAGCCAAAGAGGAGGTAAAAAATGAAGACAGAAGCTGTAGGAGCTTAGGCGTGGATGGAGCAAAAGAAATCAAATCTTAGAAGTTTCAGGAGGCACGAGGGGTGCCACCAATAATTTTGTGGGTGCGGTGTACGGAGGATCTGGGCTGGGACTCAAGGAAGCCTGGTGGTATTCAGACAGTCCTGCAGGCCTGTGGAAGGAAGACTGGAGCAGCTGGTTATGGGCTGTGCTAAGGGTGTGGCACGGGCAGGAGGGCTTTTAGGCCTGGGCTAAATCCTGCAGGAGGGAGGGGGACAGGGCAGCATTACAGGTTGCAATGAAGTCCAACGGATTGCCCAGAACTCTTTGGTTGCCCTGGAAGGGAGGTGTCCGGATCTTTCTGTTCAAGGCAGGTTTGCCAAGGTTTGATGAAGGTTGTCAGAGGACTTGACCAGGATTAGCAGTGTCAAGTGTGGGACAGGGGAGGAAGTGAGCTGGCTACAGGTTTCCAGGCCTGGGAAGTGCTCCCTGTTTGCACGGTTAGACTCTCACTGTGGAGCCAAGTGTTCCTGCGGTGCTTAGGCAAGCATCCACTTTTTTTGGCTACCTCATCTGGGGATGCCTGGCTCTCACCTATGATTCCTGGAGCACACACCCTACCTCAGTGAGGGGCCTTCATGGGTTAGGTGTTCACCCCAACAGTGTCTCATTCCCCTGACTTAGACAACAACAGCTATTTGTAGGTCTTGGAAAACAGGATTGGTGGTGCTGGAAGACTCAGGCGGGAGGGCAGGATTTCTGTTGGCCGCCCTGTACCTCTGGAGCTGGGCAACCCAGGTATCTGTTGGTTCTTCGCTGACTTTTCCAAGGCTTTCCCTTCTCTCTGCCACATGCTTAGCTCCTATTTAGCTAGGGGCCACAGGCAAAGCAATATGTGCCTTTGGCCTCAGTTTCCTCATCTGTAAAATGGGAGGCAGTTCATTCATCTCTCAGACTCCAGCTAGGACATCCTTCCTTTGTTGAAGCCGAGAAGGCTTACAGTTAAGAATTTCTTTGTAAAGGCTCTTGGGATTATCTCTGATATTTTCATTTTCTTAAATTTGAGGATTTCTGAAGACTTTGAAATAAAATCTTGGGGAATGTCGAGTTTACTGAACACCAAATTATTGATAGTATATTGGGGCTGATGAATGGTCTTAAGTGACCTCTTTGTGTTTTTGTACAACCTCTGTACACTGAGAAATTAATGTCACCTTTAAGGACTGTGGTGAGAGGGAGGGGGTCCGTGTCATTTGTGCACCTGTTTCCCAAAGATATTGATGGGTGAGCAATGGTTTTGTGCAAGGAGGCAGAGGTTCCATTCTGTGGCCTCGGAAGGTCTTAGCAGCACAGATTCTGTGTTCAGTGCACACAGCTCACCGATGCCTGACTCCTGGAGTGTGATACCAGGAACCAGAGCAGGAGAAAGGACAGGAGAGGGAACGGGGAAGGGGGCATGAAGGAGGAGACAGAAAGGAGAGTAAAAGAGAAAACCACACTGTCGTGAAAAGTTAAAAACCTTCCTTTCAACTTTCCCTTATAATTAGCTGCTGCAGCTGGAGGGAAAGGACTCTTGGTGAGTTGCAACTTGTTGGGCAGCATCCCCAGGACGTGTTTGACCGGCTCAGGGTTGGGGGAAATCTCAGTTCTGATGGCCCTTCCTCCCTCCCTGTCTTCTTATTTTAATTCCCTGTCTGGGAGGTGCTTGTGAAAGGTTTAAAATGTTTTAGTGTCCTCAGCCAAAAACCCTTCTCTTTGGGACTGGCCTGGAGATGTTGGAAAGGGCTTGGCTGAAGCAGGCTGCTCTCCACTGGTGGCTCAGGACTCAGCTTGGAAGGCCTTAGGAGGACCAGTGGGGGAGGTATGGAAGGAAGAAGGGGCAAGTGCAATCTGGTTGATCCCATCAAGGCAGGAGCCTTTTAGGATCCCAGAATTGTCTTGTGGACAGCTGCTTTCTCTTGCTTTGCAGAGGCCTTGATTATCTAGGAGGGCAATTGCCTTGCACAGTGGATCCCCAGAGCAGTGTACCGGCATGGCCTGGAGGGAAAAGCAGGGCCTGATTTTCTGCTTGCTACCTGAAGCAAGTTACTTCATTTCTCTAGGTCTTAATTTACTCATCTGGAAAATGAGTATAATGATAATATTATTTCCTTCAGAGGGCTTCTTAGCATAGCCCCTGGTAGGCTTGTATCTGCTGAGCATAGGTATAAGCTTCTGCTGTTATTGCTATTGTACATAGACTTCATTTGTGGTCAGGCCACATCTGCCTTCCTGCACCACCCAGAGCTGGACTGCAGCAGGAAGGGCTGAGATTCTGTGCCAGTGAGAATGTCTATCTGTAAGCAGTTGGCAGAGCTCCTGGAGATGGAGGCACTGCCTTATATTGAAGCAGAGTGGGGCTATTGAGGAGGCTGCCTGAAGTCGGCTGCATATGGAATAGAGGGTCCTTTGGGTGCTCGGGCAGGCCCTGTCCCTGACTCCATAATTTATCTTTTCCAGTTTATCCAATCAGCCACAGAAGTGTCCTCATCCTCACTCCTCGGCATTGTCAGTCAGGTGAGTAGCAAAGGTCAAGGGAAAACATAGAAATCCTTCAGTGTCATTCAATTTCCATCTGGTGTGAGGGTCTCTTCCTGCAGGCAAGCCTGGCCAGCAACCGTACCTCTGTTTTGAAGAGTTTACAAAGTGCCAAGAATACTGCATGTGATATCTCTGCACTTCATAGTGATTCTGAAAGTCAGGATAATTATTCCCATTTCATGGATGATCAGCTGATCCATAGTAAATTTAAGCCATATTCCCATGATTAGATAGCCTTTAAATACATCAGTCAGAGTTGGAACAGTATGATTCCAAAGCTTGGGTTTGTCATAATAATAACTGACATGACTGCAGCCATGGATTATTAATTCAGGTGGATTATTTTATTGAAGTCCTGACACCAACCAAGAAAATTGCTAAATTACAGATGGAGACATTGTGTAGTGGAGAAGGAAAGACCAGACTATGATTGCCTTTCTGAGACCTGGTAGGACTATGCAAGTGCCTGTGGAGGTGAAGTCTGTCTTGTACCAGCAGTAGTCCCCTTGTTTTAACCTATCAGAGAGCCCAATAATCACAGGATTCTTCAGAGATTCTTCAGGATTCTTCATGTCCTTGATGCCATGCACAGACCTGCCTGTGACCATAAACTCAATAAGAGCTGAGACTGTGCCTTATTTATCTAGCACCTACACTGCCTTACGCAAGTCAACACTTAATAAATGTTTTTGAAATGAAATTGGTCATCATAATAATAGTGAACATTTATTTTATTTTATTTTATTTTTTTGGTACTGGGGATCGAACTAGGGACCTTACGCTTGTGAGGCAGGTGCCAGAACCACTGAGCTAAATCTCCAGCCCCTTGAACATTTATTAATTGCTCTCTGTATGCCTGTCATATAGAACACACCCCATGCCTTTAGCTGTCCCCATGACCATCTCATTTGACAGATGGGGAAACTGAGGCCTGAGGAGGTGAAACTGATTTTCTTAGTGATACAAACAGCAAGTGATAGAGTTTTGAAGAGAAGAACAACTTCTGCCTTCACATCCTGGGCCTTGTCTTTTATACAGGTTGTTGGTAGCAAGCCCCTTACCAGAGCCTCTTTCTTTTCCTTCCTTTCAGCCTCCCCAAGGTTCCCAGTGGTGCTACTTTCCCCCCTGCCCCTTTCCCTGTCCTTTTTCTGAAGGGAGGAAAAAGTTTGCAGAACTTTTATGTTGGAGCAGGGCCACCTGGGTCATCAGAAAGAAGGGAATGGAATTAATAGGAGAAAATGAAGACATGGAAACAAAGTCTTTGTAAATAGGGAGGGGTGGAGGGGTTGAAGGGAAGGCAGGGGAAGGGTGAAAAATAAGAAGCAAGAGAGAATATGTAAAGGTACAAATTTCCAATGATGAATGTCACTATATTGTATATCTAAAATGTACCAATAAACTTAATTAAAAAGAAAAAGAAACCAGCCAACGCAATTTTACTTCCTGTCAAGTCCACAGGCCTACAACTTGCAAATGGGTCTATTACTTTTGTTTTCTATCCTTGTTTGCTTTTGGGTCTTGAACCCATTCCTCTCTCTTAGGTAGCTTCAAACCTAGGGAATGAAGTCTGTCATTTGGTCTTGGAGGATGGTGAGGGGTCGTTCCTGAGGTGGTTGAGCAATGTGTTCCTTCCCTCTCTCTTCTTCTGCCTTTATCCCTCTTTTCCCTATCTTTTCTAGTCTCCAGGGGTCAGGGACCCCCAAAAGACTATATTAGTTTCCTTTTGCTGCTGTAACAAATCACTACTAACTTAGTGGATTAAATAGAACAAACTTATTTTCTTACTGTTCTAGAAGTCAGGAGTGAGCCTAAAATCAAGGTGTCCACAGGGATGGTTCCTTCTGAGGTTGCAAAGGAGATTCTGTCCTTTGGTTCTTTCAATTTCAAGCTGCTGGCTTCTCATAGTTTCTTGGCTCGTGGCTGCATTGCTCTGACCTCTGCTCCCATCATCAAGCACTTTCTCTCCTCTGTATCTACTGCTTTAGACCCATCTGGATTATCGTGGGCAAAATCATAGAATTACTTCTGTAGAGTCCCTTGGGGCTATAAGGTAACATCCTTATAGTTTCTAAGGATTAGGACATGGATTCCTTGGCTGGGGGAATGGGTATTTTTTAGCTAACCACAGGGATGGTTTGTACTGCAAGAACGGCCTCCACCTTCTGTTGATTATATTGGGAAACTTTTACCACCTGTGGCTCTATACCCGGAGCTGTTCTAAATCCTCTATGCCCATCATCCAGTTGACTTTTCACAACCCTCCTGTAATGCTGCCTCTAATATTTTTGTTTGGAGAAAAGGTCACACAGGGAGTAAGTCAAGAACCTGAGATCTGCACCCAGGTCTATTTGCTTTCAGGATCATTCTCTTCAAGATCACTCTCCCTGCCATGGTAGCCATTCTCTAAGAAGGTTCCTAATAATCGCTGATCACTCTCTTAGGTATTTCCTTCCCACGCTGTTGGGATTGTTCAGTGTGACCAACAGAATGTCATGAGCTGATGGTTTGTTGTCTTCTGAAATTAGATCTGCAAAGACATTGTAGCTTTTGCCTTGCTCCCTCTCTCCTGGACATACCCATGTCATGAGGACCTTGAGCAGCCCTATGGAGAGGATCACACAGTGAGGAGCTGCAACCTGCCAAAATCCAGCGTCAACATGACAGTCACATGGAAGTGGGGCCCCTGGCTCTAGTCAGGCCCTCAGATGGCTGCAAAGTCAGTCAACATCTTAGCTGCAACTTCATGAGAGACACAGTGTCCAAATTACCTTCCAGTGTTCTATTCTGCAGAAACTGCGAGGTATACATGTTAAGTTTTGGTGTTCTTCACTGCTTCTTGAAGCAATCTGTTACATACCTATAGATAACTAATGCAAGGCCCATAGTCTAGGAATCTGGACAGCTAGCTGGCCATGTGGCACACACCTGTAAACCCAGCCCTCAAGAGGCTGAGGTACTAAGACCTCATGTTCCTGGCCAGCTTAGGCTACATGGAGAGACCCTGTCTCAAAAAACAAAACAGAACAAAACAAAAATCTGGTTAACTTTTGCTCTGAGCTCTGGCTATGCCAAAGTCAGTGCTAGTCAGGCCTTGACCTTCTGGCCCACAAGTTAGATCTCAGCAGGTCAGAATTCCGGCCTTGAAGAGGAGAAGCTGACAATTCCAGAGCATCCCCCATTCTCACAGAGGACATTTCATCTATCATTTTCCTGCTCCAAAAACAGTGGCTCCTTATGCCCTTAAATGACTCTCTGGAGCCCACACTCCTTACTCGAGCATTCTGCTTCACTCCACATCCTTCACAGCCCCCTCAGTGGAATTTCTCATTGCTCCTTGGGCTGACCCTTTATGCCTGGTCAGATCAAGATGCGCTTGGTACTGCAATCTCTTCTTGGTCCACTCGCGTGCATGACTTCATTGGTTGAAATGAATGAAAAGATACAGACAGTGGATCTGCTTGGTACCAGGAGCTCATGATTGATGCCTGTAGGTGTGGAGCCTCCATTTTTACCAACCATTTTTAGACTGGAAAACTCAGGTTACATGACTTTACTAAAGTCCCAGGGGAAGTAAGTGATGGAATCAGTGGTGTTTGAGTCCCTGTGGCTTTGAGTCCAGTATTTTTCCACTTCACCATCTTGCAACTGACTCACATTTCCATGGAATTTTACAGTGTACAAAGACTGTCTAATTTTTGTCAAGCTTCACAGTAACTCAAAGAGATAGATGAAACATCAATTATTCACCCCATTTACAGATGATAAACCTGAGACAAGACAGAGGATTTATCATTAGGGATCAAGCAAGAGAGCTGGGACTTCCAAGCTAGATCTCCGTTTCTAGGTCCACCATTCTCCCATCTGCCTTCTCTTCATCCATAGAGTTTTGCATATGATTGGTACCCAATGCATATTGATTGATTGCTTTTTAAATATATTCTTTAGCAAAAGGTGCAAAAATAGTCAGGTGTCTAAGAAATTGTCAATGATGACAAAATGAAGTTTACTTTAAAAAAAACTTAAAGAAGTCAGCCAGAAAGTATGAAGGCAGACTTCAGAGGGAGCCTGATGGTGGAAAGGGCTGCTCATCATTATCACTCATCACTGAGCGCTGTGCTGGGGAATCTCTAAGAATGATCCATACTTGCCCAGCACAAAGCAAGACTGCTTAATTCATAAGGGCTGAAGAATGGATAAAATAAGCTACAAAGGGCCCTGAGAACCCAGCACCCATTGTCTTAACGCTAGATGCACCATTGTTATCCAAGTTTCTGGAGAAGAGCAGGAAGGAGGGGGAAGTTTGTGTCCCTGAGGCTCAGCATGCCAGCTGCTGAAGAAGCTGGTTTGGAAAGAGGTCCTTTGAGGACAGAGACACCTGGATTCAGGCTCTTTGGACTTGTGAGAGGTCTCCCAGGTCATTCTACCCAAACACTTGTCCTCAGACCAGCACCAAAATACTCTACAAGGCACTCAGTACATATTTACTCAATGAATGGAGATTCCATCAGTGGAGAGAGCTATGGCTTTCTCCTGTCTCTGCAGGATTCCTCTAAGACCTTGGCACCACAGGCAGCCATTCTAGCCTGACTGTTTTGTGTTGTTGGGGATGTATTTTTCCCCCTTGCCCCACTCTAGCTAAATCAAGTGGACTCTTGTCCTATACCCCATAGACACAGCCCTTGACTGGTCACCCTCACGCTTGAGCCAGTGTCTCAAAGCACCTTTCATTCTGATTCTAAATGAGTCAGAGGTGAGTAGGAGTCAGAGGGGAGAAGAGGCCCAGGGGCCAGCATGAGAAGCAGCCTAGGAACCTACGTGTTGGGCTTTCTGTGGTTCAGAGTCCCTGGTGACTCCACTCCAGTGTGTGTGGGTGAATGGTGAGGATGGACAAGGACTAACACATGGTCAGCATGGAGCAGCACTAAATCTTCCATCTGTGCTCCAGGGATGTGGTCGAATTCAGGTTCTGCCACATGTGAGCTGCCAAGTATGATCTTGAACAATTTCTTTCTGATCTGGGCCGCAGGATCCTTCCTGAGAATGAAGCACTTAGATTCCTGCATTCAATCCTCCACTTAACAATCCTAAGTCCCTACTATGTGCCAGGACACTTTGTCAACCTTCACTTTGGTGAATGAAATCTGGTTCTGCAATCACAGAGCACAGCCAGAGCAGAGGGAGACAGAGCCAAATAGGATAATGAACACACAAGTAACAGATGTAACGGCAGATGAGATGCTTGAGATGGAGGTACATCCAGCAGGGTGAGTGGAGTGAGTGACGGGCCCATCCTCCATAAGGTGACCATAGATGATGTCTTCCAAGAGGCAGTGAGTGAGCAAAGAAGGGAGAGGAGGCAGCACACTGTGCATGTATCTGGGGGAGAAGATTCATACAGGAGGAACTGCAAGTTCGAGGTCATCAGAGGACAGCCTGTTTGGTGTACATATTTGAGAAACAGCAAGGAGTCCAGGTAGGAGAAAATTATACAGAAAATACCAGGGGGGAGGGCCCTGATAAAGCCCCTGGATTATACCCGGGTGACTGGGGAAGCCACTGGGGCCCTGAGAGCCAGGAAGTGGCATGGTGTGACTTGTGTGTCAGAAGGATAAGCTGATCCCCAAGTTCTACACAATAGGCTTCTTCTAGCTGGAGGCAAAGCTGGCCTGGATAAGCAGAGGAGGGGGCAGGCTAGTCCCCAAGCCAGGTCCTGCCTGAGAGGCAGACTTCACACACTGTGCCAGGGCAGAATGATGGAACCTGCCTGCTCATGCCTCATCCTGTCACTGCTTCGGAGCCTCAGCTCAAGCAAGACCTCATGGGGTGCAGGAGCAGAGTTAGCTGGCAAGTCAAACCAGGGTCAGTAGTAGCTATGTTGGAGTGTGGCATACTAACGTGAGGGCTAGGTGCTTGATGTCTCAACCACTCTCAGATAATGGATCCTGTTCTTTTAAAAATCTTTCATCTTTCTTCTCATTTCCCCCTGCTCCATCTTTATTCTTCTGTTTTGGTTCCCTTTCTTCTTTATCTGTCTATCCCCCAGGGATTGGATGGTGTCTCCTCAAAATCAGAAGCTCCACAAGCAAACATCAACAAAGTGGGATCTATAGCCTAGAGGAAAGCTAGGTAACTTGCCTATGGCCTTGAAACTAGAAAATTATAGAGTCTCTACATGAAGCAGATAGTGTAATTTTACAGTGAGTGTAATTTTGCAGTGAGTGTAATTTTGCAGTGAGTGTAATTTTGCAGTCCTGTGTGGACACCTTCAGGAATGACTTCCCAGGAGGTTGCAGAGAATGGTGTGTGATGAGAACACCCATGCAAGGTCCACCCAAAGTGCTCTGGGGACACAGGGAAGAGGGGCTGGTGCAGCCTGCAGAGGGTTGGAGGGGCTCTCAGTGAGGTCTTCACAGAGAAGGGGAAGTAGGGAACAGGGTTTTGCCAAGGAGAGAAGAGATACCATGGGAATGAAGGACCAAAGCAAGAGGGCTGGGAAAATCTGTGGTGTATTTGGGGAACAACTAGCCAGTTATCTGTATTAAATACTAAAATGGATTACCTCAAGTGGAAAAACTCAGACACATTGGCTGACCCCATTCTGTAGTTTCTGTTTTGTTTTAAAGTAATTTCCACCAAATAAACAGAATAAATATAGATAACTTTCAGGTAATAAATGAGATTAAATATTTATATCATGTTCAGGTCAAAGGGCAAATAAAATGAGGGAGGAAGAGGGGGGTAAAGGTTGGGGTTAGGGACAGGGAATTTCCTTTTTAGACAGAATAGTGTCTGGTCACTGGAGACATTTGATCCCTGAGACAGAAAAAGTCTGGCAAGCCTGAAAGGCCCCAAAACACTCCACTCAGTTGGAAAACCACCTCTCATAGCTCCTATTCTCTTTTCCTAGAAATGGTTGATCCCAGAAAGTATTAATGTGTAAAAGGATTTAAAGGAAAGAAATTCTGATTCATCATCATAATACCTGGTATTTACACTGCACCTTTCTCCCAAGGAGCTCAGATTGCTGTAGGGAAGTGATGTCATTAATTCGTCCTTCACAGCTTCATCCCTGCCTCCCTTGTCCCTAAACCATTCCCTCCTGTCTCACCCTGGAGAGAAAGCGGTAGCCCTGGTGACAGCTTCTGTGACTTGGAGGGGTCCTCTAGGAGACTTGCTGGGGTGTTGGGCACTGACTTCCACAGGGTTCCAGGTACCTGGGCTCTGGTATCTTGCTCTACTTTAATGCCAGGCCTGGGCAAGGACACCAGGCATCTGTCTGTCCACTTGACCACAATGAGGACCCCATGCCAACCATACTAAGAAGTCTCCATTTTTTTCTGAAAATCTCCAGAAAACACCACAACCCTCTGAAAGTTTGTCAGAACCCCAATACAGTGAGTTCTTCTTGATATACATACCTAACTCTGATCATTTCTGCAAGTGGAGTTCTGTTTTTCTTGTTCTATAAGCAATTGGCACAAAGAATAGGTATTGTGGAGCCCCTGGGACCCTCCTTTATTGGAATTATTTTTGCAGGATTGAATCTAGGGCCCTGCACATGCTAGGCAAGTGCTCTGTCACTTCATTAATTGGTTAATTAATTGGTTGGCTTCTGTATGTTGCAAAACAGAATGCTAGGCTTTCCCAAAATGGATGGAAAGGAAAGTCTTGTGCCTCTACCACTAGAGGAAGAGGAGGTGGGTCAGTGAATCAACAATTCTTTGTTGAGTATTCACTGAGTACAGAGACTATGTATTGATGAGGACATACATCAATTATGACATGGTCTTTGTCAGGAAGGAGCTATCAGGAGAGGGTAAAGCATACATCTACAAAAAGGGAAATAGCAAATTGGTAATATCCTTGTTAACTCTGAGCAACACTGCTTGTGAGAGCATAATAATATCAATGAGTAACTTTTTTTTTTTGGTACTGGGGATCGAACTTGGGACCTTGAGCTTGAGAGGCAGGTGGCACAACCACTGAGCTAAATCTCTAGCACAATGGGTAACTTTTATTAAGGATTTACCATGTGTAAGACCTGTTTTAGTGCTTTATATTCATTAACTCATTTTATCCTTACTACTCCTTTCTGACGTTGGAACTATTATCCTGTTTTTGCTGAGGAGGAAATTGAGTCATAGAGATATTGAAAAACTTGCCTAAGATCAAAAAGTTAGTAAGGGGAAGAATTCAGGATGTGAATCCAGATAATTTAATACTAGAATATGAATTATTAAATTCCAACAGGGAGGAAAAGCAATTTTGATCATGACAGGATATCAGGAGGATTCTGACATTTGTAAATATCCAGTGGAGTCTAAGTCTTGGAGAAAGCAGAAAGAGTTTTGTGTATCAGACTCTTTACACCTGGCAGGACTCCTATGCCTTCTTCATCTTTAGTAGGACCTTAGATTGAGTCTTTTAATAAATATGTAGAAATAACTGGATGGTTCCTGAGTCAGAGTGTGGTGGCGAGGGCTGGGGACTGGGAGATCAGTCTTTGCATTGCTGGGTGCCCCTGGACAAGTCGCTTTCTCTGTAGGATTTGCTTCCATCTGGTAATGAAGGGATGTGAGATGTAACCTCATAGGTCTGTCCAATTTCAAACACTACAGTTTTCGTGCCTCTTGGTTAAGTAGACGTTATAAGGTACTAAATGATTCAGCCTAGCTCAGTGCTGAGCACATTCTATGCCAAATGATAAAAAATGGATGTTGATTTGCTTGAGTTGCTACTGAGGACAGGACCCCCTCCCAGGTGCTGGAGTGAGTGGGCAGGATAAATTCCATTGAACAAATGGACCTGGAGTTCAGAATATGTGAAGGAGGTGGCTGGGCCACTGCTTCCTGCCTTGTAGATGTGGCTCAAAAGGTCAAGTTGTGTTGAGAACTGTCCTTAGCCATTGTATCATTGTAGCAATTAGAATGAATTCAGTTGTGAGTAATAGAAAATTTCCCTGAAATATGTTTAAGCTCAAAACAAGATGTTTTTACTTGTAAAATCAAGAAATCCAAATGAGTGGTAGACTTTAGACATGGGTTTGCCAGGACTCCAGCTCACCGTGATTCTCTGGGTTCAGCCCTCTTCTGAATTCTGTTTTTGTCCTCATGGTTGACTTTTCTCACAGTTGCAAAATGGCAGCCCACAGCAGCCCTGGTCACACTCTTCCTTGTTCTTGTCTACCCTCAACCAACAAACCAAAGTCCTGTGCAGGATATGCTATGTCATCTGTGAAGTGTGTGAAAGAAAACTTTGGGGCCCCTTATTTAACAATTATGAAAAACTTCAAGAAGGCAAAACCAGAGTTTGGAACCAATTATGGGATGCTAGTGAGTACAGGGCCATGTGTGAGACTGCAACAGCTATGAGCCCGTGAAGTTTGCTCTGGTCATGTTTTTCACTCTCACTGGACCGACTTGAATTCATTACTATTAGTCACAAGGTGCTGGCTTAAATTGGGGTTATTGTTCATCCCTGGACCGATCCTTCTGGTAAAGTGATGGGATTATATGACTATCTTAGACCAATCAGAGCCTGTCTTTAGAGTTGGGATGGGTCATACTCCACCCAACCTACCATGACTGAGGAAGAGAGGCAGCCACTTGTCCGGCACAGTTGTGTATCAGTGGCTCTGTGCATGTTTTCAGAATGGATGAATCAGACTGTCTCTCCACCTGAGGAGCATGTGAACTGGGCTTTTATGCTAAGCAGCAGCCTTGCTGTTTCACCTCCTTCCATCGTGTCCAGACTAAACCATGCTTGCCTCTTCTGAGCAGTAAAGAGTGTAGATTTCAGGCAGTCAGTGTGGAGTTCTGGAAAGAACTTGAATTTTCACCAGGAAGACTGGGATTCACCTCTCCACCCCTTACTACCTAGATCATTTGGAACACATTCTTTATTTCTGTTAGTATTTTCTTACTGGTGAAGAAAAATAATGACGGTCCTATTTCACAGGGTGGATGTGACAGGCAGGTAGAATCACATAAATGCTTTTCACTCTGTTAAGGACTGAAAAGGACTGCTGTTATTTATTTTAAAACTTGGAGACATCGCGTCTGTGAGCTTTAATGTTTTGAATACTTGTTTTCCAATCTCTTTTAGTTTTAAATGGGAAACAAACGAATGGGAAATAAAAGGATAAATTACTTGGGTAAGGGAATTTGGGAAGGCCATGAAGACTCTCCAGCTTTGAAAATTAGGAGAAGGTAATTGGTATTACAGCTGGAGAACTGAACTTCTTGTACAAACAGTAGTTAAAGGAAAACTATCCTAGTTCTTTTCTGACATGCAAAATTACCCCTTGGTCTCCTCTATTGGATCTCTGCCTCATTGTCTCTGATGCCTTTATTAGCTTCCTCCTTGTCTCTCCTCTCCTCTAAATAATTCCTAAGCTGTTCTTACTACCTCTTCAAATACTTCTCTGGTGTCTTGGAGTAAGAATTACCATTCACCAGTCCTTAAAAGTTAAGGATGAAGAGAATAGAATTAAGCTCCAACAAGTGCCCAGAGCTCAGGCCTCTGTTTCTGCCTTCTTCCCACCTGAGAGTTCAGCACCTATCCTTCTTCATAGCTGCTTGCATGGGGAGGCCTTTTCCAAATGGGTAACTCCCAGGTGCTCTGACAGAAGGGCAGCTTGTTGTGGTGCAGCATCCTATGTAGATGTTTATCTTGACAAGTGCACCTGCAGCAATGACACACATCAGCACAGCAACTAGATGGAGACCACTGTATCCAAGGGTGGCAATTCCAACAGTTCACCCCATTGTGTCTGCCCTTCTCAGCATCACCATGCCAAAATGAATTAGCATGTTCCCACTATTGCATAGAAAAACCACTCTAACAGATGATTTTAAATCCTCTGCTTTTCTGAAGTGTTGATTATTGTAGAAAGAACAACTACTGATATTACCTGGCCCATTCTATTTTCAGTCAATGGATTATTTGAATATTCTATTCAAATAATTGCAGGAAGGGGTTTGTAAATTATTATTATTATTCAGTGCAAAGAACCTAAGGTCTTGAGTGTGCTAAGTAAACACTCTACCATGGAGCCACAACCCCAGCCCCAAGTAAATAATTTTTCTTAGACGTCACCAAAGGCGACTCTAGCCTCCTGGGATCACTGTAACAGTTTACATTCTGATGGTTTGGTGGAGATCCATAATTGTAAAGGACATTTGGGCCACTCAGCATTTGTTTCTTTTTTTTCCTGATAACATTACCCAAATTTCATGCCGCTGAATTACCCATGAGTGTAGTCTTGGTGTCAGTAAAAGTGATCTGCCCTTGTATAAGCAGGAGGTGGTGCATGGCCCAAGCTATGCCGGCTGGATTCTATCTGCTGGGACTTAGCTGAAGTGAACATGCAGAATGAGTGGGCTCCTGTGCACAGTGGATTTCCTCCCTGCTCCACAGATACCCTGAACTTCTATGGATTCAACCTTTGCCTGGCCCCCAAGTCTTCCAGTGTTAATTCTTTTTACTTCTAACCAAAGAAACTTAGATCACTTTATGATGTTTATACTGTCCTTGCACAAGAATATTCCCAATGGAGGGTTTAAAAAGCTATCCACATATTGGAATTAAAAAATGTAATTTTAAGCCTCTGATCCTTTCTCCATTTGCAGATCCATAGCTCCAACAGGAGTAGGGTTCTATGCCATGATGAACAGACACATTTTATAATCAAAAGCCCATACAATTCTTCAACAGATTATTTTTTGAAAACATGAATTGAGTACCAATTCCCACACTGAGTATTAGAGCTTTAAGAGCAGGACCTTCTAGGGCCAGAGATGTAGCTCAGTGGCACCATGCCTGCCTGGCAAGCACAAGGTCCCGAGTTTGATCCTTAGACTCCAAAAAACAAAACAAAACAGCAGGGCCTTCCCCAAAGGCTCCATTCTAGTATGTGACATGGAGAAGCAAACACTACATTCCAACAAGGTGCCACGTGCTGTGTAGCAGCAATTCCAGAGCACCTGAGGCCATCAACGGGGTCAGGAAAGGCTTGCTCCAGGAGGTAAATCAGGGAAGAACTTAAAGGTGAACTAGATTAGCCAGGTAAATACTGTTGTGGAGCTAAATTCTGGCTGTCTCTGGCTCTTGTGGTCCTCTGTCCTTGTTTATTGTCTGACATGGAACAGCACTGTGAGAGCAGTGAGCTTGCCTTCTTGCTGTCTGCTGGGTTCCATGGTGTAGGCAATGAGGAAGTTCTGCACAAATGTTCCAAATGTGGCTCACCTTAATCAGAACCTTTCTGAAGGGCCCTGCCTGTGGCCCACCGATGTCCTCTGCTCTACCTGCTCTGATGTCAGTTGCTCTCAACGTGGCATGCCATTTCACACTCTAGGCCTGCAGTGCTCTTTTCCTGCCTCTGCAGCCAGTCTCTGCCATCTTTCACAGCTTCCACCTCGAGGTCTCATCAATCTCCCTATCCATCCATCTATCTGTCTGTCCGTCTGTCTGTCCGTCTGTCTGTCTATCTATCTATCTATCTATCTATCTATCTATCTATCTATCTATGAATGATACTGGGGATTGAATCCAGGACATTTGCACTGATCCATATCCCTGATCCCCTTTTAATTTTGAGACAGGATATCCCTAAATTGCCCAACCTGAGCCTGAACTTGCAACCCTCCTGCCTCAGCTACCCAGAGTGCTCGGATTACAGTTATGTACCACCATGCCCAGCTGGCTTTTTTTCTTTGTTTTTAAAAATTAATTTTATTGGTACATTTTAGGCATACAATATAATGACATTCATCATTGGAAATTTGCATCTTTACATAATCTCTCTTGGTTCTAATTTTTTCCCCATTCCCCCACCCTCCCTTCAACCCCTCCACCCCTCGCCATTTACAAAGACTTTGTTTCCATTTTTTCATTTTCTCATATTAATTCCATTCCCTTCTTCCCTTTCCCTGACTCCTCCCACTTCTCCTTCCTCTTTGCCCCTTTTCTTCCTATTTCACATTATCTATTATACCTTTTTAGTCCTTATTTACACTTTCAGTTTCTCACACCAGAGAAACTATTAGGTATTTACACATGTGTGTCCTATTTATTTCACTTAAGAATATTGCATCAATGTGCATCCATTTAGCTATAAAAGTCTCTAGTTTCTCATTTTTTATGGCTGAGTAGTACTCCATTTTATAAAAAAACCAACATTTTCTTTATCCAGCCTCCAGCTGATGGGCAATTGGGCTGCTTCCAAGTTTTAGCTATTACAAATTATGCTGCTATGAACATGGGTGCACGTATATCACTGTAGTGTAATTCTTTTAATTCTTTGGGGAAGATACCCAGCAGAGGTATAGCTGGGTCAAATGGGACTTCCAGTCCTAGTTCTTTGAGTTATTTCTATACTGATTTCCACAGTGGTTGTGCCGGTCTACATTCTCACCAGCAGTGGAGCAGTGATCCTTTTTCCCCACAGACCCACCAGCATTTGTTATTGGTTGATTTCATGATAGCAGCCATTCTTTCTGGGGTGAGGTGGAATTTCAGCATTGTTTTCATTTGCTTCTCTAGAATGACGAGAGATGTTGAACATTTTTTCATATGTTAATTTGCCATTTCTACTTCTTTGTCTGAGAAATATCTGTTCATTTCAGCTACCCATTTTTGGATTGGGTCTTTCAATTTGGGAGGTCTGATCTTTTTAAGTTCTTTATAGATTCTAGATAGTAGATCTTTGTCTGAGGAAGAGCAGGTGAAAATTTTTTCCCACATTGTGGGTTGTCTCTTTACACTGTTGGTGGTTTCTCTTGTTGTGCAGAAGTTTTTTAATAAGAGGAGATCACACTTGTTGATAGTTTGTGCTAGTTCATGGGCGACTGAGGTTTTGTTCATAAAATCTTTTCCTACACCAATGTCTTCAAGAGTTCTACCTAACCTCTGTTCCAACTGGTTCAGAGTTTCTATTTTAATATTTAGATCTTTAATCCATTTTGATTTTAGTTTAGTGCATGGTGAGAGATATAGGTCTAGTTTTAATCTTTGGCAAGTTGAGACCCAACTTTTCCAGCACCATTTATTAAAGAGGCTATCTTTCCTCCAGTGAGGGTGTTTGGCTCCTTTGTCAAAGATGAGGTGGCTGAGTGTGTCTGGAGTTGTTTCTGCATCTTCTAATCTGTTCCACTGGTCTTCAGGCATGTTTCTTTGCCAGTGCCATGCTGTTTTTATCACAGTAGCTTTGTAGTATAGTTTCAAGTTGGAGGTTGTGATACCCCCCTGCCATGTCTCTGTTGCCTAGAATTGCATATGCTATTCTAGGTCTCTTCTTGTTCCAAATGAGTTTTTGAATTGTTTTCTCAAGGTCTGGGAAGTATGCTTCTGGAATTTCAATTGGGATTGCATTGAATCTATATAGCAGTTTTGGAAGTATGACCATTTTTACTATGTTGATCCTTCCTACCCAGGAGCAGGGGATGTCTTTCCATTTTCTGATATCCTCTTCAATCTCTCTTTTCAGAATGCTATAGTTTTCAGAGAAGAAGTCTTTGATTTCTTTTGTTGGGTTGATTCCTAGGTGTTTCAGTTTTATGGATGCTATTGTGAAAGGAATTATTTGCCCTATTTCTCTCTCAGTGAGTCTGTTGTTCGTATAGAGGAAAGCTATTGATTTTTGAGTGTTGACCTTATATCCAGCTACTTTACTGAATTTGGTTATTAAGTCTAGAAGACTTTTGGTGGAGTTCTTGGGGTCTTCTACATAGAGTATCATGTCATCTACAAATTGACTATTTTTCTTAAAAGATAATATTTTTTCATTTTCAGGGGATACTGCAAAATAATTTGATATGCCTATATAATATGTAATGATCAAATCAGATTAATAAGCACTTTCATCTCAAATTGTAACCATTTTTTGTGTTTGAAGTTTCGTACTCCTCTTTTTTAGTTATTTTGAAATATGTCATAGATTGTTTTAACCAATAGCCTACTGTGCTATAGAAAATCAGAATGGACTGTGTTTTGCTGCTCCTTATCCAACATTTCTTGTCCTCCCTGAACCCCCCCCATCCTTCCCAATCTCTTGTGACTACTATTCCTTTCTGTTATTCTATAAGATCAACATTTTGTTTCCACAAATGAGAACATATAGTATTTGTCTCTCAGTGCTTGGCTTATTTCACTAACATAATGTCCTCCAGTTCTATCCATGTTTCTGCAAATAGCAGGAATACATTCTTTGTTATGGTCAAAAAATATTCCATTATGTATGTGTATCACATTTTCCTTATCCATTCATCTGTTGATGGACATCTTGGTTAATTCTTTATCTTATCTATTGTGAACAGTGGTGCAATAAATATGGGCTGCAAATATCTCTTTGATATAATGAGGTCATCTCCTTTGGATATGTATCTAGTAGGGGGATTGTGGATTATATGGTAGCTCTAGTTCCAGTTTTTAAAGGAATATCCATAATGTATTCTACAATGGCAGTAGTAATTCACATTCCTACCAATAATATAGAAGAGTTCCCCTTTCTCTGCATTCATTTTTTGTCTTTTTGATGATAATCATTCTGACTCTGGTGGGGTGATGTCTCAATTATTTTGTTATAATTTCCTTGATGACTAGTGATATTGAGCACTTTTTCATATTCTTGTGGCCATGTGTTGTCTATTTTCTTTTGAGAAGTTTATATTGATATTTACCTGCTTATTTTCCATTGAATCTTTTTGATATTCAGTTTTTTGAATTCTTTATCCATTCTGGATATTACTCCTTTGCCATCAACTCCTGCTGCACACATTGTCCAACCTTACCCCCACCCACCACTGGGCTGAGTCTGCTGCTCTCTTCCTGCCTGCAGAGGACTTGCCCCAGCCTTCTGTCACAGTGCTTCCTGCTAAGGATATCAGATTTAGCAAATGCAAATGCAAGACGTCCAGTTCAATTTGAATTTCAGATGAACAACAAAATTTTTTAGTATCAATGTATCTTATGCACTGTTTGGAAATACTTGTATTACAGAGTTATTTTTTGTTCATTTGAAATTCTGATTTAATTGGGTGCCCTGCATTTTATCTGGTGACCTTGCTTTTGCAGTGTGTTTTTTGTTGTTGTTGTTTTGTTTTTGTTTTTTGGTACTGGGGATCGAATTCTGGTCCTTGCGCTTGCACGGCAGGCGGCAAAACCACTGAGCTAAATCCCTGGCCCTGCACTGTGTTTTAACCACTGCTTTCCCCTTTCTCCCCTTTCCTATCACTGTGAAGCATCTCTGCTGAGCATGTCACCAACCTACTCACTGCTGTCCCCAGGCTCCCTGTCCGAAACCCAGGAGGTCAGCCCCTGGGCCACTCCAGCAGCCCAGAGTGGAGTCCACAGGGCCTGCAGTCACTGGCTGCCCCTCTGCAGGAACTGTGAGAGGCACAGCTGGGTGTGAGGAGCACTGAAGAAAAAGGTTCCTTCTGGTTTATCACTGGAGATCATTTTCTCACCCTGTTTCCCCTTTGCCATCATCTCCTTCAGACTCTGTTGCGTCAGGAATGTGCAGTGGCTGCCTTGCTGGGATAGGCAGGTCCAGGAGAACAACAGTGACTGCTATTCCTGCCACCACTGCTCACATTACTGGGGTGTCTTACATTTGCTGAGTGCTTTTTAAAAATCAACTCACATAATCCCCTAAGAACCATATGAGGAAGGTACTATTATTATGCCCATTATACAGATTAGGAAAATGAACTTAGAAAGGTTAATTATTGGATCCTAGTAACATAGTTATGAATCAGGAGGTTGGGTGGGAGTAGGAGCCAGACAATCTCAGCAAGACTTGGGCCATCTTCATCCTGTCCACACAGCTCTGATTCTGGCCTACCTTTTCTTTATTCTTCCCTTGGGTATGATATGTGCAGTGACTTAGAAATCTTATCTAGAAAAGACCTGCAAGACTTCCCCAAATAGTCACCTGCTTCTCCAAACGTCCTGCCCTTCGGACCCAGAGCTGTATGGGGTGACACGCTTTCTGCAGCTCTGGGTAAGCGAGAGCTCTGAGCACCCCTGTCCTCAGCCCTGACAGCTGCTGGCAGGTGAAGCCCTCTCCGAGGCAGGCGTGTTCCCAAGCCAACCGAGACCATGGCCTCACTCTGTGTTCCTGGATCCTTGGGCAGTCGCCCAGCTCTCGAGTGCAAATACACCGCTTTTCACAGATCCAACATTTGCCAATTGCCAAGGCTGTTACTACCTGGAGGTCAGGTTTGACTCCCACAGAAATCCTATGTACGTTCTTTCTCCCCACCTGCCACTTTACCAGCAAGAGTAATCACAGGGTCCTAGTGTTGGTGTTGGATTGGATTTCAGTAAGAGATCTTCCAATATGATTTTCTCATTTTCCAGATGAGGAAATGGGGGCCTTAAGAAAGGTTAGAGATTTAATTGAGTTGACAGGGCTGGCAGTTTTGTCTTATTTGGGGATACAGCTGCTTGCAGAAATGAATCCAGAACTGTAAAGCGGCACCCATGAAGTGAGCTTTGGTTATTCTGATGAAAGTCTGTAGGACTAGTGGATAAGAGACAGGGACGAGGTCAGTTTTGTAAACATTATTTCTTAGCTATCAACCAGGTTCTATATCCTAGCATAATCCAGGGCATCTGTCCTTTATGTGAATGACATTACTGAGAGATTTGCTTAAAATCTTACTAAGGATCTTTTAACAACACGGGGTCTTTGGGGAAACTAATAAGATCTCCTAGTCCTTGGTGGGGTCAGATGGAGGTTGGAGGTTGAATTGCTAGTTGGTGACATTGTGGTAATGTTTGCAGGAGGGCTGGGGAGGAAAATGGGAATCCCTGGACTCTCATGGCGCCATCAAATTCTAAAAACCCCTGTAAACTGGGACTCAAGCCCAGGCCTAGACTTTTTTTTAATGTTTCTTCATTTTTTTCAAAACTAGAGCACACTGTCTCTGCCAGACCATTTGGGTCACTGAGAGCCATCGTGGACATCCCTTCACTTCTTCACTCACTGAAGCTCAAAGAAGTCTGTGACGTTGGAAAACACCTCAAGGGAGGCAGAGTCAGTCTCTGGGACCCTTGCTTTGGTGTCACATACTTTAGAGTTAGAACATCTTCTCAAACTTCTTCCTTCTTTGAGGTCATTGGAGGAAATGAAAATCATTAATTAATTCATGAAATAGTTATTGAACATCTACCATAAGATTGCACTGCATTAGCGGACAATGAATGGACAAAGCAGGAACTTATGTTCTTCTTCACCACAATGTCATCACCCAAATTCCCATCTTCCCAGGGAGCTTCTCTGGGGAACTGTGATAGTCACATTTTTGTCTTTATGACAATTACTTGAGATAAATCAATTTAAAGGGAGGAAAAGTTGATTTTGGCTCATGGTTTCAGAGGCTTCAGTCCATGGGTATTTGGCTCCATTGTGCATGGGCGTGAGGTAAAGCTAAACATCATGATTGAAGTGTGGGTGGAGCAAATCTGTTCACCTTGTGACAACTGGGAAACAAAGTAAGTGAGAAGAAGGGGTTGGGGTCCCAACACCCCTTGAAGGGCATGCCTTCAGCCACCTAACTTCCTTGCACTAGGATCCTCTCCTAAAGATTCCAGAACCTCCAAAAAGTGCCATAGGCTGATGATCAAGCCTTTAGCATGTGTGTTTTTGGAGGACACTTAAGGACAGTTAAGATCTAAGCCAAAACAAAAGCTCAGCAGTTATGTCCAGGCATTGGTGGGCATTGGGATGACTTGAAATTCCTGTGTCTACTAATAGTTTCCAGCCTACTTGTGAGAAGAAATTTCTCTCTTTCCATACATGAATTGACTACATACTGAAGTATAAACTCTTTTCAAGAGAGGTTTCCTGTTTATGTAATTGACGATGTCAGGTCTTTTTCTAGCTTTCATTATATTTTCAGATTATTATAAAAGTAATCCCAGATCACCATAGATAACTTACAACACACAGACTATGTATAAAAGTGGAAAGGAAAAATCAGCGATATTCTTATAACTAAGGACAGTTCCTTTTGAGGTTTTGTTCTCATTTCTAATGGGCATATTTTTTATTGAACTGAAAAGCATAGTAGTGTGGAGACTGAAGACAAAAATCTCCAGCCAGGAGCCAAGCCAGTTACTAGCTCTGAAGCCTTGTACAAGGAATGCATTTCTCTCTGCTGCAGTGGTTTCATCTGTGAAATGGGGATAATAATTGTACTCAGTGTATGTTACAAAGCTGTTGTGAAGAGTTAATGAATTAGAAAGTGCTGCAAGCAGTTCCTGGTACATAGTTCATGAAATAATAGCTGTTAGTATTCTTATTGTTTTGTAATTCAGAAATAACCCAGCTTCTTTGGTTGACTGTGGTTCGTATTCTGTGCCATTGGGAGGGCAATCCTTGTGGTCCCCAAGTGCATCCGATTCGTTTCCAAAGCATCGCTGAGTGATGTAGGTTTTCTTGGGAGGTGATGAAGATATTTGTATTATGCTGTGCAGCAAAACCTGCCTCACCTATGTTCTTTAAGCATCTGTGTGCTTTCTCCCCAGTTTTAATCTTGGTGGAAATGATCCTATTTTCTCTTCCCCTACCTCCCCAGCCACCTGACCCTCAGGTCCTCCTACCATCTCTTCTTAAGCTCATCACTTTGCAAGCTAGCAGCTGCACTCAACTAAACTAGACTCAAAAGCCATACCCTGACTGAGCACACTCTGGCGCCTTGTTTTATTGTGTTGTGTATGTAAGTCAGTTTTCACACACACACACACACACACACACACACACACTCATACCAATGCACCTAGATGGATTCATCCTTCCTACACGGATGTCTCACTTTCTTCATGTATGGATATATGTATGCGGGTTTCTTTCACTTTATTTTTATCTTTTAATAGAGAAGAAGCTTGAGGCTGCAAGCACTGCAGGCAAGAGGTTAGCTATGAAGGCTGCCCGTGATCAGCCCCCTTGCCAACATTCTCATCCCTCTAGTATCTGGCTCAGGAACACGTGCCCCTCCATTTGGTTCTCCTTCCGGATTTCTCTGCAGACCACCAATTGGAACACACATCGTATCGTTCTGGCAACCTCTCTTCAGCATCCGTTGCCTGCCTTTCCTCTTCTACTCACCCCTCCTGGATTCTCTCTAGACCATCTCTCAGTTTCCGCACATACTATCCCCTTGGGCCACCTCCTCTGCTTCTGAGGCTCTAGTTAGGGTTGGAAGACTTGAAGAGCTCTTCCTATAGCCAAGATCTTCACCCTGAGTTCCAAGTCACTCAACGGTATTATCTCTGCACATGCATCTCCCAGGGCCAAGCCAAGCTGACTGTGTCCACAGTCGGACCCCTCGTTCTGAGCCAAACCTTCACCCCATCTGGCTCTCTATTCTGCTAAATCTTGTCCTTATCCTGCTAGTTCCCTATCCAGCTACATATATGCTTTCTTCTCCTTCTCTTTCCATGGCCATTAGGGTAAATTTTTCATTAAATGATACATATTCAACTACTATCTGGTATTGTGAAATTGTGCCCATCCTGTATCTTTAATACCAATCTTCTCTTTTTAAGTGAAATGTAGGAGGTAGTAGACGCACTTGTTTTGTCTATTTGTTTGTTTTTAATATCTGTGAAGGAGAATGCTTGGCTGCTACCCAGTTCCTGGGCCCCCTCCCACTGCCAACAGGATCCACTCTTTTCAGATGTCTGCCCATTTCGAAGCCCAGAGGGCCTTCCTAATTAGTCTACACCAGCAGTCCCCAGCAATTGACCATCAGTCTCTTCAGCGGGGACTGGGAGGTCAAAACTACTTCCATATGAAAGCATTATTTGTCACTTTCTGTCTTTCCTGAGGACACGTGAGAGTTTTCCAGAGGTTCAGTGTCATGTTGTATTGTAAGAGATTGAACGCAGAAGCAGAAATGAGAGCTCAGCTATCTTCCGCTAGACTGGAAATAAAAGAGATTTGCAAAATGTGAAACCATGCCACATTTCTCACCAAATTCTTAAAAAGTACAGTTTAATAACAGATATGTTTTTATATGTTAATATGCAATGAGGTATTATTACTTTTAACTGAATTGATAAACATTAAAAATTCCCAATATTAATTTCTAATACAATACATACCAATAAATATAACCTACCTGAACAAATCAACTTTCAACTTCTCCGACCCTCATTCCTTCACTTTTCCAAATATCTTCCTTGTAAACCAGGATGCTCATATCTGTTTGGATGGATGGACTCTTGGAAATCTTGGTTTGATGCTTGGCATGTAGTGGGTTCAACTTCACTGTCCTGGAACTGAGGAGAGGCTTCTACACCAGATATACATGTCACCAAATTGAGAATGAAGAGGGGGCATCTTGGGAACTGTTCTGTCCTCTTCTGAAGGTCAGCATACTGATCTGTTTTGCTACTTTGTTCAGGACTTTTAAAAGATCTTTAAAGTAAATTTGGGTGCGCTGGTGGGAAGGTCAGCATTGTAGACAATCACTCTGCCTATCTTTGGAAAGTGGAGTTCTTGCCTGCATAGTGTCCTTGCCTGTTTAAAGTTAAGTTGTCAAGGGATCATCATGCTGCCTTAAGATACTTAGTTTCCAGAGCAGGCACTTCTGGGAGTGCTGGGGTGACTGCATGACCTTTTACAGGTTAAAAATCTCAAGAGGCTGAAAGTGTTTGGCCTGATTTTGACTTTTTCTTTCTGGTGGGAAATAAGGTGAGAGAAGAGGCAGGAAATGAGTAAGGGACTTGAAAGGACAAATTGGGCTTTTCTCTAATAAATGGTAAGTAGGACACTGAAGGTCTTGCTGGGAAGGGACCACAGTGGGAAAGAAGCTCCTTGCACCTTTTTTTTTTATTAAAAAAAACAAAACAAAAACTACTACAAAGACACAGAGTACACTTGACATGGGACAAGCCCTGGAAAGAATTTATGTCCAAGTTAGGATAATCAAAAAGAATTTAATTTCCTCAGTTCTGGAATAAAACCAAAGCTGAACTCAGCAATATTTGAAACTAGTTAAAGGTTAGCAAAGGAGATGCCAATTGCACTTAGGTATTTGCATCTGTTTGTTTGTGCTTGATGTTGTACTCCACGTGCTTTTTAAATTTCAAATAATGATTGTCATGACTAATTATTTCTATCATCATTTTGAATTTTTGACAAGCATAAGGGATGGAGAAAGCATTTTCTAATCTGCATTATTTACTTCTTCACTCTCAAGAGTCTTTAAAGCCGAAGAGTGTCTGTTAGTCAATTAGAATAAAACCACAGGATAATTACTTTCTGGGCTTCCAGTGCAACATGAGTTGCTTTTCATTGTGAGAATGTTGAGAAGTTGCCACAAAATTAAACCAATTAAGATAATAAGGGGAGAAGAGAAGATTAAATTTATTTCCATCTGATTTAGCTTATTAATTTCTCAGGGGAGAAGGATGTCACTGCCGTTGACCTCCATGTTTAACCCATGAGGCTCTTCTGTTCTCAAGATGTACTTGGGATTTCATTCATTCTTGTCTACCTGCTGGACCTTTTTGGTTGATTCAAAAGCTTCTGGCTGTAGGATGCTTGAAGAATTAGAGTCAGAGCACAAGTTAGGCGACACATTTTTATTAAGCCTTTTCTATTTACTTGGATTGTTCTACAGTGGGACAGTTCCATGTGGACAAACCAGAGCTCCTAGTTTCTAAAAGCTTACATTCTTGGGTCGGGGATTTAGCTCAATGGTTCTGCCACCTGCCTCAAAAGCAGAAGGTCCGGAGTTTGATCCCCAGTACAAAAAAAAAAAAAATCTAAAAGCTTATGTTCTGATGGAGTAGAACAAATAATGAACGTGGACCAAATTAATGAATAAAGTAGCCAGTCAATGCTGCAGAGAAGATAGAGAAATGTGACAGAAAGTCGTCTCCTACAGATAGGACAGCAAGGGCAAGGGCCCTGGGATATGGATACATTTGGAGTGTTTGAGAGAAGCCCTCCATGACCATGGGCCAGAGTGGGGAAGATGGATCCCATCTCTCCTTCCTTTACTCCTCAGTATGGCCTGTGGTACCAAAACCATCCATACTTTTCTGTGCATGGTGATTGGGGAAGTTTACTACAAAGAATAATGCCCAAGAGGGATTTGTTGGATTCTCATACCTTGTTCTGATGTTGGTTCTGGCCAAATAATAAGAAAACTAAAGTCTCCTCCCCAGAACCTTAAGGAATGTAGTTTTCTTATTAGTTTTAGGGCTTGGTTCAACCATAATCATCTTTCTGGGGTGGTCAGCTCTTCTCAGGGATTCTCCCATTTCCTGTTGTCCACAAGGGGATCTATTCCAATTAGTGTAGGCTGGAGGGGATTTATGAAGTGGGTAAATACATTGTGGACCTACTGGGAGTGCTGAAGAAAAAGATTCTAGCCTGAGCTTCTGGGAATGACCCCCTCAGAATACACTGGAGGACGGGAGCAGCTGCTGCCTCAGGAAGCCACAGCCTCAGCTAGCTGTTCCAGGTCCACCTGCTGTTGCTCCAATCTGTTTCAGGTAGGTGGATGTCCCACCCTGGTCCTCTCTTCCCTCATAACTTGATTTCAAATTAGTCTCAAATGAGTGTGCGTGGTTAATAGGTCCCAAAGCACATGCCAGACCTTAATTATGTGGGCATCGGAGCAATACAGTTCTGGGGCGTCTGACTTCTACAGTGGAGGGAAGCCTGTCGGAGCCTGGATGGGTGCTGAGTAAGGCAGTCTGTTCAGCCCTCCCAGGCCACATAAGCGAGATTTACATCACCAGCATTCTGAGCGCCAGGGCTCTTCTGTTCATGAAGAGTGGGACAGTTGTAAAACCACAAGCAATTTTCCTTTTCAAATCTTGCATTCAGGGGTGTGTGCCCCCAGGCAAGATTTGATCTAGACTGGGCTGGTTTAACCTGACAGACGTTTGCGGGAACTTAATCAAAATAGATGACATTCAGACTCCGAGGTCCGAAAACAGGCAGATGTGGTTGTTTTCACTCATTTTTTATAGCTGCAGTGTTAGTATGAGCTTGATATATAGTAAGCACTCAGTAAATATTTATTAAGTAAATAAATGAATGAATAGAAGAATGGAGAGAGGAACCCTTTGTCATTAAATACTAGGCAAATTCATCTGAGCTTGTGTTTGTTTAACAAATGCTAATAATACTTGCTATCTGCCAGGCACTGGGATAAGTGCTTCTCAAATATTAACTCAATTAATTCCCATAACTGCTCTATGAGATACGTACTATTGACCCCATTTTAAGACCCAAGTACAGAGAAGTCATGTGGCTTGCCAAGGTCACATGGATAAGAAGTGATAGAGCTACAAGACCCCTGGATTGGGTTGCCCCAAATATCTTCTGCTACTCTGGGACTTGCCTATCATTGATTCGGCCCCTACAGAACACCCCAAATGCAGATGGGTGACATTATGAGGATAAATGAGTCTCATTCCATCTGCTTTTGCAACTACGTTAAAATCCATCCATCCTTATTCCTTCTTTATACTGCTTCCTGGTCTCTTCCAGTCTCCTGTAGGCCATGTCTTCCATCTACCTTTCCCTTTGTCCCTCACTCATCTCAGGTGAGAGGCTGTGCAGCCTGGATGAATTCCAGTGCAGGGGTACAACTGGGACAGGCATCCACGGTCCTCTTGGTGCAAGTCAGTGCTAGAGACCTCTGACTACTGCAGCTACCCAGAGCTTGGTGGTTTCTTCTGGAAATCATGCAGCAACATAGAGCATCCATTCTCCCACAACCCACTGGGCCCAGTGGCCAACCCTCTGCTTGGAGGGTTTCTTTTAAGAAGCTGTGGGCCTTGGAAAGCCAGAGTTAGGGCTCTATCTAAACTTTCTGGCCTAGAAGGGCATGGCATTTGCAAGTGCCCTGGAGATTTGGCTCTTTTTACTGTCTCAGCATGGATTATTTGCAAAAATAACAGAGACTCATAGATAATGTGAGGCTGTAGGAGAAACATTCTCTTTGCCAGCACAAACAACAGTGCAGTAAAAGTAGGAGCATGGAGGAGGGATGTGCTATTCTTTAGAGTTCATTCTACCCATGCCCTGCCTTCAAGCAGTGCTGTGCTTCTTAAGCTTAGACAGACTTCTTGAGGTACCTTCCCTTCAATGGACATCTGACAGCGAGGAAGCAGTTGTGATATCTAACTGCTGGCCTTCTCGTTTCAGGACTATGGAAGTCTAGACTAGTGTGATCTGATATAGAGGGAAGGCCAACCACATGTGGATTTGTTTCCCCTGACAAAGGATTTCCCACATTATGAGGAGGTTGAGGCCACCTATCAGCAGGTTTGGAGGAGGTTCAATGACTTTAGAGCAGGCCCAGTGGATTCTGAGACTTTTAATTCTTGATTTTTCCTTTCTATAAGGAAAAAGCATGAAACTCCATGCCCTGCTCTATCCAGGAGGAGCATATTTTGTTGCTTGATTTTTTTTCTCCCTCTGGTGTTTACATGAACTAGCTGAACTCACCATGTGGTGAGTTGGTGTTTATATTTGCAGAAAGGCAGCCTGGGGAAGCTTTGTTTGTGTAAAGGTCACCCAATCTCATGGGCTTGGCTGAAGCCTGTGCTGAGCACATGCTAAAGCTACCCTCCCCTTTCATTTTGCTCTCTGCCCCATGTTCCAGGCTCCTGGTCTCAATGGCTTAGCACCTCCTAGGCCAGGAGGAGGAGACAAACTCAGGGAGTGAAAGGCCATCTTCCCCTCTCCACATCCTCAACCCAAACTGGACTTTCCCCAGTTCTTGTCTCTTTCCTTTCTTAGCACCTGACTGTTCTCCATGGTCTTCAAGCTAGACATGGGTTGGCAGAGTAGACAGTAAGATTCAGAGATGGGCTGATCTCTTCCTCACCTGTCTTTTACTTTGCTGATGATGCAGGAAGGTTGAGATCATTGACTTTGCAGTCAGGCAGAATTAGGTGGTATCTTAGTTACTTTTCTCTCATTGCTCAGACAAAATACCTGATACCCAAAGTTAAAAGGGGAAAGGTTTATTTAGCTCACAGTTTGTAGAGGTTTCAGTCCTTGGCTGGCTCTAAGGCAGAATGGCACACGACAGAGGGGTAACAGTTCATAGCAATGGAAAACAGCAAAAACAAGAGAGACCTAACAGCATCTTTTGGCCCCTTTTATCTTATCTAGACTACTGGGATTAGGGTGGTGCCAAACCAATCAGTGTGCTTCTGATATAGGGGGTTTAGTAATTACACACCCTTTATCCCAGCACCACACACTTTAGATGCAGCCACCTCTGAAAAAGCCACCTATGACCGAAAGAGGCTTTGGGGGCATCTAGACTCCAACCACAATAGGTGGGAACTAGCTACTAGTTGTGTGGCCATGGAAATACCTCCAAGACTCAGTTTCATCACCTTAAGTGCATATAATAGTACCTATCTCTTAAGATTTTTAGGAGTATTAACTTAAGACATAGATATAATGTGTTTTAAATTAATGTTATTATTATTCCTGGGATAAGAATAGCTATTGTAGAAATAAGAATTGGCAACTTTCTCCCATCTCTGTTTCATTCATCTATTAGAGCAATGTTCCTCAACTTGTGCCCTTGTCATTTCCCTAAGAAACCTTTGTAGAGACTGATTTCTTTACCATTTCTCCTCCTCCCCCCACATATACCATATCTACTCTGTACTGTGGTGCTTTAGAGATCACAAATCATTGAAATGACTACACATGTTTATCTCTCCGTGATCCAATTTCACAACAGTATCATCCTTGTTGAAAAAGCATCTATTAGAGGCTGTGCTATCTGGGGAATTTCTCAGGACACTGTTAGTATTTTGGTTAAATGAGTTGCAAATAAACCATAGTGTAGCACTTTTGTGGAACTGGCTGTCTACAGGATAGAGCTCCAAAGAAAATGAATTTTGTGCAGTAATGGGTACCCACTGGCCCTAGAGTAAAACAAGAGCCATTACTCCTGTGGTTTAAATTGTATCTCTTCCCTCCCATCCACAATTACTTTTTGTCTTAGGCTGGCTCTCTCTGTTGGGAGAATCAGTCATTCTTGTTCATTGCCTGGGGTCCTTCCTTCTACTGATGTTTTTGAGACTAAATAGTGACTGACAAGGTGATGTTGACTGTAAGTCCATGTGAATAGTTTTACCTGGGGCAGGTAAGCAGGACTGGTTTAGGGAATGGAGACTTCTCTGTATGAGGACAGTAGGTTCCTGAAGGAGAGTAGGACAGTGAGACTTGATGGAGCTGGTACTTGTGGGTTGCAAAAGATCTGACTGAAGGTGGATCAGCTTAGGGGTGAGGCGGGATTGCCTTTGTGGCTTGGAGAGCCCTAACACAGACTGTGGGAATGTGGTCCTGGGAGTTGTGCAATTTGGTAGTCTTGCATAGATAGCCTCTTCTGGTGAAAATCTAAGCCCTAGCTTCCTTCCCTTGGGAGCAGGGAGAAGCCACTCTTCACAGTTCATTATGAATTAGTCCAGTCTGAACACCCCCTTTTCAGTTTTCACTAATTCTTCAATAAAGCAATTTGCAAATATCTGGTGTTTTAGTCTTGTGGTAGCCCACGAAATGGAGAAGGAATTTTGTCCCATCTTGATTCTTTGAGTTCCAATGGCCTACTGGAAGGGATAGGGTTTTAAATACTTGGGGTGACCAGACAGTGGCCCTAGGTGAAGCTTGTGACAGGGCATACAGAAAGGACATATATGAGAAATAATATTTTGATCAAACCTGGCAAACATTTCCGTAAGCCAAGCTCTCCTGAGAAGGGATGCAGAGCCTGCAGTAACACCCTTGTTACAGTCTTATTTGGTGATGGGTTGTACTTCACCAGATAGGCTAAACACTGAGATTTACATTCTTGGCCCACACTGGAGATGATGATGATGATAATATCTAGTCCTTAGCTTCTAGATGTTTAAGAATTTTTTCTTTAATTTTTCCAGACTGGGTCAGTAATATTATGTTCTGGCCCCTTCTGGCTCTGATGTCCTATGGAATCTGCCTGAGAGAATTTTCCATCATCTCTAACTTAGTGTGGATGTGCTCACTTGATTCTTCCCTAGAGAAAAATGTTGATGAAGGAGAGGATCTAGGTGTTTGCAAGAGGAAAAGGCAGAGAGAAGAAAGATTGGGAGCAAAGAGCACAAATGTTTGCATTTTATGGCTCTGCCTATACCAGAACCTTTTCCTCCAATAGCACTATTAGTTTCTAAATGGTTCTATTGTGAATGTTTTGAGGTCTTTGCTCTTTCTTTATTTCTCAGCCATTTGCTTTCTTCCTAGGATTCTCCCAAGAGGGCTCTGTAGTCACTGTCCTGCCTTTATGTATATTTCTCCACCTGTCTTGTGGTATCAGGCTATACCCTTGGCATCCAGGCAGCCTTGATGGGACACAGGCCTCACTCAAAGTGGGGATGTAGGTGACAGAGGGACATGTCCTGCTGAGGCTTGTGGGCCTTACATGTAGTGTGAATGTATGCCTGGAACAATGCAAAGAACTCTAGACCTGGATTCAAAAGACTATGGCTGCAGCCCTAGCTCTGACTCTGATTGGCCACATTATCTTGGGCTGTCCACCTAGGTGACAACCTAGATGTCTTCAAGACAGCCTTTGACGTTCTGTTTTTCAGCTATTAATATGTGTACCAGTCAGTTTTTGGTTGTTATAACAAAATACCTGAGACTGAACCTTTTATAAAGAAAATGTACTTATTTATCTCACAGTTCTAGGGATCCAAGAACATCTACTCAGCTCCCCTGAGGCCTTTCTAGCTACCTCATAGATGGCAGATGGCATCATAGTTGCAACATGTGTGAGAGGGTGAGATTCTAGATGAGATAAGAGGCCAGAGGCCTGAGAGGCTAGTCTTCTTCTTTGTATAATAGCCCACTTAACTACATTAATGCCTTCTAAGGGTGGCACCCTTAATGATCTATCAGATCTACTAGATACTACTCTTTTTTTATCTGTATTTTTTATTAGTACATGTACATGATATATAGTGAATACATACAGCATGGGGAATTTGTACATATACATATCTATCACATTTTAATCCTTTATACTTCCCCTTCTCTTCTTCTCCCTCCAATCTCCTTTTATCCCTACATCCCCTTTCTATCTGCAAAGGTGGACTCCATTCTAAAATTTCTACCATCTCAACACCACCGCATTGAAGACCAAGCTTGTAGTATATGAACCTTTTGGTGACAAACCGTAGGAATATGTTATGGCTTTAAAAAATTAGTGGAAAGCATCAGCTCCTCCACATAGCAACCACATCCCCCTTATTAAGCACTTTAGACTTGGAACACCATATCTTTCCAAATTGTGGTCCTAGTTGGTCTGTGAGAAAGAAACAACACTACTTTTTCTCTTTAATTTTGGCCCCAGGCTTATCATAATGATTCCTTCCTTCTTGTATTCCCCCATTCCACACTCCCTGCCAATCTTTAGTCAAGAGGATGCTTCCCCAGAGGTGGATGGGGAAAGGACTTGAGAAATCAGATATTGGAAGCTAGAATGGAGTTAGGAAGAGCTCCCTAGAGAAGATGGAGGATACCAATTATTACTGGTACCATTTGGTTTCTCAATTCCAATTATAATTGTGTAACCATGAAAATATTCTTCTCCGTTCTCCTCCCAGCAGTGCAAATGGAAAGAAGAACCTCTTTCCCTTCCAAATTGATATTATTAGTTTTTTTTGGGGGGAGGGTCTATTCACATCTTTATTCTTGTCTGTGTTCTGTGGGCCATTGCAAGTCAATGCCAAAGCAACTGGTGGGTTGTTTCATGAAGACCACACAGGTGAGGCTTTTTGTCTTTTTAGATTCATCTGGGAACAACTGATGCCTCTAAGGAAGATGGAGAATAAGAAAGGCTGGACTTTTCTCCTTGTTGGTCTTCATAACTTCCTCCCTGACCCATAGAACAGAGAATGGAGTTGAGTGGCAAGATGCACTAACCCCCCAACCTAGGGTTGGAAGAGTCTGCCCCACACTGGCCCTCACCTCTCCAGAGCTTATTCCCTCAGCAAAGCAATATATGTCCCATCTAAAAATCACTTCACCCCTGTATGGCCAACATGCTTCCACTTTAGATGTATCAAGGTCTATTCTGACATCTCTCTGTAGAGAATAGAAAAGTAGGAGCTAAGTACTGGCAGAAACAGAAAATGTCAGCACTTGCTAAAAGTTACATTTTCCAGAAAACTCCCAACTACAGCAGAAAAGCAGTATTTTTAGGAGCCCCTCAATGGTACCTACTTGGAACATGCCCAGGCTGAAGAAGGTGAGGAAAGGAGACTGTGAATGCTTAGGAGAGGAGAAGAGAGTGGTTCTGGAAAATGGGAATGCATGTGCATTTGTAAATTTATTTTACAGAGGAAATCAGGAGTTGGAGAAAAGAGCCATTAAGAATTGTCTAATACTAAATGCTGTTGGTAAGTGGAACCGCATTTTGTGTATCTCTTGGCATTTAGGAAAAATTGACCATAATTTACCCTGGACAGAAAGATTCAGGGACCTTTAATCATTCATAATTATCCTTATAGTCAGCAAAATTTTTCAACAGCTTCAGTTTTCATTGCTCTCTTCTTATTTTGTTTGGACCATGAAGCAGCTGAAAAGACTGCCTTCCATATTGTTTTGGGAAGTAGTCTTGCAGGGGCTTAAACCTGGTGACTTCAGTGTTCCTTTCCCAACTGTGAATCATGATGAACTTTCTCAAACTGGGCTGTGTCTTAAAAGAAGCTTGGATGGGAAGAATGTCTAGGACATGGACATGTGCTCTGACATCAAGAAAAGGAAGACATCACAGCACCCAAGAGAGTGTGAATTGTAGGATAATAATTGTCTATTTTAAAAAGAACAATAGGGGAGAAAATTGGAAGATGTATACCCAAATTTTACCTATGATGATATGATCCTGATTTCATCCCTTAATTTACCAGGAGTCCAAATGCATCTCTTTTGCAGAGGGTGTTTCTGTTGGCAGTGAGATTGGGTTGTATCCCTCATACATCTTGTCAACATCCCTCCATTGTCTGTTTTTTAGATTTAAAAAAACTTGATGGGAATCACACTGCTTTTTTTCTGAATAGAAGATTTATGGGAGATTTTTCTGAGTCAGAAAAATCAGATTACCTCTAATTTTTCTGCACACACAGACACATGTATGCACATACACTCCCTTCTGTACCAAGGTGCTGAGTGGAGCCTCTTGAGAGGGAGGGAGTGTGGACAAAGGCATTGTTTAAGGCCAGCCAGCTGGCCTCAACCCTCTCCCTAACCACTTGAGATGGTGGGGACTCAGTGGTTGCTGAGTCGGACGTGGGAGAATTGCAGAATCCACTGGTGAATTGCTCCTTTGTTCTCCTCCTAATCTTCTAATCCAGGGAAACAGAGAAAGGAGTTTTCCTGGGACTTGGGACTCACTGCTCCAAATCCTTCTGTCTTTGACCCCACCCTGAGGGTTGGGATGGGGAGAGCAGGTGGGAAGACATCAAGGAGAAAGCGGTATTCAGATTGTGAAAACATCCCACTGTGGCCACTCATCACCTTTCTCAGAAGCTAGAGTTGCATTAACCTCATGGCAGGACCCCTGCCTTTCCTGGTTCTGGGCTGAACTCTCTCTCCAAATCTTTCTGTGACTCTGCCCCACATCACCTCTTCTCTGCCTTCCAGCAAAGGAGTGACTGAGAGGCTGGGAGCCAGAACTGGCTTTCACATGTATGTTCAAATCTGGAATTCTTTCTACTTCGTAGCCAATCACAATTCTAATAACCAAATTTTACCCTAGCTTAAAGTAATATTATCAGTGTGTGATTCCCTGTGTTTATCTGGGTAGACTCTGTGCAAGGAGGCCAAAGGCATGGTCTAGTCTCCTTTGAGAACCATTTAAATTGCACAGGTGTGTGGTGGTTGGCTGCTGCATTCTTAGACTGGGCAGTGACTTTTGTTAATATGCATGGCCAGTTGTAATGATAACAACAGCTAATGTTTATCGAGCATTTGATCTACATCAGGCATGGAAGAGTAGGGGATATTCTAACTCTTGCATCCTTCATCTCAACTCCACTAAGGGACTTCTGTCATGAGCTCCATCTTGCAGATGAAGAAACTGTAGCCGAACCATGTGAATCATACCTGTACTTTTTGCAGATGAAGAAGCTAAAGAGGCACAGAGATAAGGAACTTGCCCTTAAGCTGGAAAGGAGCAGCGACTACTTTTGAAAACAAGCAGTGCATCTGCATCTATTTTTATCTCATACTCTTGAGGTTACTGCTGTCCTGGTGAGGGAGCAAGGATGACCCAGGGGGATGCATTCCCAACCTCTGCAAAGCAGCCATCTGTATGTGGCAGGGAGGAAAGGGGCTTGCTGGCCATGCTGCCATTACATCTCTCATTTGTGTGCTCCCAGTTACCACTACAGTGCCAGACACACAGTAAGCACGATAGGTTTAATGGAATGAATGAATCATTGAGTTATTAAACATTTGCCCAAGTCAAGGACAGTGCTTGATATCCTGCAGGAGTGGGGGCAGATGTGTCCAATTTCTCTGTACTAAGGAATTACCTTTGGATGATGCTGAATATGGTGTTCTGTTTGCTGTTTCTTCCCTTTCTTTATATCCACTCTCTGTCTCCCTTACACACATATCATCATTCTTCCCCCGCCCCCCATAAAGTTTATTGGTACATTTTAGGTATACAATACAGTTACATTCATCATTGGGATTTTGCACCATTACATGAGTCTCTTGGTTTTTATTTTTTTCCCCTTCCCTTGCCCTCCCTTCACCCCCTCCACCCCTCCCTATTTGCAAAGACCTTGTTTCCACTTTTTTTCCTCTTCTCATATTTTTTCCTTTCCTTTCCCCTACCCCTCCCTCTTCCCCTGCTCCTTTAGACCTTTTCTTCCTGTTACACAATATCAATTATACATTTTTTGAATTATAATATCAAGATCTAAGAGACATTACCACCAATTTTACAGAATTTAAAAGGATATAGAAAGCATATTACAAAAATGTTTTGTGAAATAAATTTGACAACTTCTAAGAAGTACCTTGGAAGACAAATTAATGAAACTAACTCTGGAGGAAATATAAAATTTGAATACCACCTATTAAAGAAAGTATATTCCTAGCTTGAAAACCTACCTATATGACAACAGCAGGCTCGCATACATTTTAACTGGTAAATTATATCAAACATTTGAAGCAGAAAAAACAAGGAACACTTCTCCCCTCATTTTAGGAAATCAACATTGTGCTAATCGTAAAACTGGATAAAAATAATAGAAGAAAAAAAGTATAAACATGGATAGAAATTTGTTTAACAAAACAAACTATTAGAAGTCAGATCTGGCAGTGACATCATCATTCCTTACGTTTGTTATTTTGCATATCTTCCTGGTGCTTATTTCTACCTGATGGTGACTCTTTCTTCCTCTATGACCTGAAGTACTTGGCTTTCCCCAAGCCATTGAACTGTGAACTGCACTCCTCAAGTTGTTCCTTGGGGGAACTCCAAGACACTGGAGGGTCATCATGCTGTGTGGTTTTTGCAAGTTGCTTGCTCTCTCTGAACTTAAAAAGGAAGCTGTTGCACTCTGAAATTATAGAGTGAGGGGTGTAAAACTCCCCTATCATGGGTTGTGAGAAAGTTCTCTTGCACCTAGGACAGTAAAGAGAGATCACACCTTGGGTTATAGGCCGGGCCAAGCAGGGATGTGGAGGGCTATGTTGGTGGATGGACTTGGTATGGGGACCTTGAAAACTAGTCAAATGGCCAATCAAGTGGATTCTTAGTGGATCTGGGTTTCTTTTTGCCTTGTGCCAACTTGACCCATGTGAGTAGGACTCTATTGAGGGGACCATGGCTGCAGGCACAGTGGCTCATTCCCAATTTCATCTGGCAAGACAGCAAGCACATTGCCCTTGAAGGCACACCTAGCTCTGCCAACCTCCGCTCCAGATGCTGGCAAGCCAGTCCAATGGCTCTGGTGTGTACAAGTAGGGCATTCTGGGTATTGACATGCAAATCTGCAGGGCACAATGTGTGTGGGTGGGCAGAAGGATGGTGGCTTGCAGGTTTAGGGTGTCCCCCCCAGGCATTGTCCATCTCTCTCTAATGCAGTGATTTAAGAGCAGGAAATGGAGTCAGGAAGAATTCAGAGAAAGGAGGAGAAAGAGAAAGAGGGCAGCCATGGAAGCCAGCTGCTGGGACACAATGTCGGTTCATGTTCCAGAGGGCTGCTTGAGGAGGGACTGCAAATGAAGCTTCTTGCTGTCCAGGGTGCCCCAAGGTGACTCTCCCAACTGGCCAGCAAGCTGGCGAAGAGCCTGAGCTCCTTCCCTCTTTGGAATGGCCCTCAGCCACTCTAGTGTGTGCTTCTAAACAGAAACTATCCTCTCTCCTAGGCACACTCTCAGCTCCTGCTCCTCCTGTCTCTGGTCCCAGGGCCTTGGCTCCACTCTCCTTTCTTCCTTTCATCAGGCTCACTCATGGGCCTCTGGTCCACAGCCTGCCCTCCAGCTGTGCAGCATCAAATGATGAATGACTGGCAAGTCCCTGCCCCTGCTAGTATAGGACAATGCTTACAGTCTTCTTATTTTAGGGTGGACTAAATGGTTTGTCAGGATGCAAACCTCAGTGGCTCCACATGATGAATGTTTATTTCTTGCTTATATCTCCAGGGAAGAGGCATGGATTTGTCAGGGTGGAGATGGGTGTAGAGGGCTCTGCTCTGTGAAGTAACCAGCTGTCTAGTGGCACTTTTCACCCATAGCTCTGAGTCCTCCACTAGAGCTTTGAGTTCTCCTAATGTCACTGATGAATGGGAGAGGACTATACTGGAAGATCTGAGGGTGGGCCCAGGCTTCCGGTTGTATGCACTACTCTGTATCCCTTGGATAGTTCAGGACACATGGCCTCATCTGACATCCAGGAAGCTGGGAATGTTGTTCTCTGGGGCTTAGGACATTTGGTGAACAGCTAGATGGCTCTGTCTCCATCACCTTGGATTTTAGAGAGTTTTCTTTGGCGTGAACAACTTAGGCTGCAAGCTCAGCTCCACCACTCAGTAGCGTGTGATCAGGATGTTGGAGAAGCAGCTGATCACTGGACTTAGCAGTATGCAATTAAGTAACAAATAGGATGCTCAAATCCAAGTGAGTTTGACTCCAGAACTATGGCCTTGTAGGATGGTTACTTACTTCCAGGTCTTCTAGTTTGTCATCTGTAAAATGATGCTAATAATACTCAGTGAGATGGTTGGTTGCTCAGATTAAATGATGATTCACCTAAGTGCTTCACACATAAGGGCTGGGTAGATGTCATCTGTCACAGTTATTATTACTAAATCTTGTTGGGTTGTTACTTTATGCTCAATCCTGTCACGAGAACCAGGGTCAAGAAGTTAAGCTCAGTTGAAATGGTCCCCTGCCCTGAAGGGTCTCACTTTCTTTTAGGGGTCACAGTATGTCAACAAGTGGTTTCAGTATGGTGGCATTCTTTCATGAATGGGATGGCTGTAGCAGGAGGGGTGAGTCAAGGGAACTAGTGGCCTCCGGGATGTAGCTGTGTGGGAGGGCAGGACTTTGAGAGGTGGGGAGGTGGGAAATGGGCAGTTATGGCTGGGGCTTAGGAGATGGTCAAGACAATAAGCAACAGGGCACAGGGGGAAGGGGTGAGAAGCCCTTGTGGGATGATGGGCTAGAGCCCAGCATACATACCTGGGTACAGCCGGGATATAGTTGAGGATAAAAAGAGATTAGTTGGAGTCAGATCAGGAAAACAAAACAAAACGAAACTTGACTTTGGCCCGAAGTCAGTAATTGGGTCTTCTTGGCAGCCTCCAGCCTCACCTTGTGGTGCCCCAAAACCAGCCTCAGCATGCTGTCACTTTCAAAACCTACAAGTCATGCTTCTAAATCAGGAGGAGCTGCCAGAAGCCCACTCCACGAAGTTTAAAAATGTCTTCTTTTACCATCTGTATTCTGTCATTGGCTGTTACCTCTAGCCATGTTCTTTTTCTCTTTCTTTCTACAATCCACTCCTTTGGTTTCTATTTCTCATCCCTTGACAGAGTCCAAGCCTTCTCTGCCTATTCAAGACTTGTGGACCTTTCTCTAGGCTCATCTTTCTCTTAATACTTAATACTTACTTGCCTTCTCTGTTCTATAGAACCATGATCTTCTCTTTACCCTTAGCCTCAGAGGTAAGTGAATGCTTTTTTTCTCCCTGTCAAATATTGAGCTCCTACTTGAGCTCCTATGGAAGACACAGTGTGGTGGTCATCAGGGCTCTACTCAGATGGGGCAGAGTCACCTTTCTCTACCATGTGAATTCAGATGTGCCCAGAGATTGGCTTTGGCCATTGGAATGTGAGTAGAAGTGAAGAAAGTTAGAAAAATAGGGCTGTTAGAAGTTTGAGGAGCTGGTGTGAGACTTACCACAGTGGTTCCCCATTTGCCCTCCGACACTGATACTGACAGTGTCTGAGATGTAGCGGTTCCATTAGCCTAGGTCCTGAGGGAGAAAAAGTGCTTTGCAGCAGATCTGCCAAATGCAAGGAGTATAAAACAAACCTGGACTCTTTGGAACCTTTGGGGTTTGAGGGTTGTTTGTTAAAGAGCATAACCTACCTATGTTCCCTGATAGATACACCTGGTGATTGGCTTGGTAGGATCCATGATAGAAGTCATCATCCTCAGAGGGTGAAACCCTAGACTTCTGTGCACTGTGAGATGCTTTTTGATGGGAAAGGTCACTATGGGGGTAACGGTGAGAAGCATCCCTGGCCCACAACAGAGAAGAGTGTCTGATGTGTGACCCACATGACTTTGGAAGCTGCCATCCAAGGAAATGAGGTGGGGAGGCAGCTGAGGATCCTGACAGCCCTCTGCCCATTCTCTGCATTGTTTCTTCCTATATGTCTTCACAGTCTGTCTTTCCCACTGTGGGAGGCTATCTGAGGAACAAACTTTTTCTAGGTGCCTGACTAGATCATTTAGCTCTTACATGCATTGAAGGGGCTGGGGAGAGGATAGAAGAGGAATACTGGGGCCGAGAAGGAAACCGAAAGACAGAGGGAAGTGACTTATAGTGACTGGTGATTACATGAGGATGGAATTCAGTGGGAAGAGGACTACAGGACTATGATTAACTCAGCCTTCAGTGCCCCAGATGGCTCTACGAAGCATCACCAGTTTGTATCAACCTTGTTTACTCATTTCTTCATCTAAATCTATATTGAGGGTTGCAGGCACTGTGTGCATTGCTATGCATTAGAAGATAATTAGGATGTTTTTCCCAGCCTTCAAGAACTTCTGAATGGATTGGGGCATTCTTCATTACAACACAGTGTGATTAGGATGTCAAGTATCTGCAAGTGAGTGGACATGAAATGGTTAGGCAGCAAAGCTCCCGAAGTACCATGGGTCCTGAGGAATAAACAACTGATCCATTTCTAGCCAAGTCTCCAAGTAGGAACTTTCCTTTCCCACCAGAAGGAATCTGAAATGATCCTCCTAACCAGGCAGCAGAGAACACTGAGTGTCTATGCTCTTAATGCCCAGATTACAGAGAAAGCTGTGGGCTGCACAAACAGAGCCAAGCTATTTGCATGGTTTCTTAGTAAGGCAGGCTTTATTTATTTATTATAACTTTAATGCAAGTTTAAAAAATAAACTCTAAGAGCTGGAGATGTGGGATGCACAGGCAAAGATGGGAGATAGTGTGAGCCCAACTCAGAGGCCATAGCCCTGAAGTTGAGGGTTCTACTGCTGTGGAGGGAGAAAGCTGGCAGCTAATAGAATACCCACTGCCCCCAGCCTCATGGTTGCATTAGATCCGATGAAATTAATATTTTAGTAAAATATAAGCAGAACCTCTGCCTTTCTCATCAAACTCTTTTACCACCCTCAAAAAGTTCAGAGTTAGAGTCAAAGGTTAAGATTATTGTTGCTGGGGATTTAGCTCAGTGGTGCCACTGCCTGTCTTGCAAGCACAAGGTCCCGAGTTCGATCCCCAGTACCAAAAAAAAAAAAAGATTATTGTTGCAAGGCTGTGAGAACCTTGCTAAACAATCAGTAGGATTCTGGCTCTTAGAAACAGCAATCTTAAGTGAAGAACTCTCTTTCCAAATTCTGACCTCCCAAGCTCTTCTGGTCCCAGTGGGCCTGGCTTACAGGGGTGGTGTGGTGGGCCTGGGAAGGGAGTGTCTGCTCCTTTGGGGCTGATGGTGCTAGCTCCTCCTAGGGGCTCGGGGTTCCAGGGAAGATCTTCCCAAGAGGGTGCTGCTTCAGTTGTATTTTCCGGATGTTTGAGGCAGAGATCAATTTTTGAAAGTGCACAGAAAGATGGATGAAGCAGTCTGGTAAAGCCAGGGAGCCAAGAGTAGCTGAGAGTGAGTCAAAGCACAGCGTGCCCAGTCCAAAGACTTGTTTTACCATTTCAAGATAACAGGCGCCTAATAAAATGACTATGATTTAGCAATCACAGGCACATTTTCCCCAGGGAGGCTAGCTTGATTTTCATCATAGTCATGGGATATTTGTTCTCAATGTTCTAAATATAGGCTTGGGTTTTAGGGTGAGACGGCCTTACACTTGGCCACTCACTGATTCTGTTCCAACCCAGACTCTATTCCTAGCCCATATCTCTTTTGCAAGACTTTCTTCCTTGGGTTTTGGTCTCTGGAATGCTGTTTACTCGTTACAGATACAGATTTCTATGGAATCCTATTTACCTGTTACAAATACATTCTACGAAATGTTGTTTACAGATGGCCACATTATATGATTATTGGCAGCTTCTTTTCTTTTTTAGTGAGACTGCAACTAAATGGTGCATCTTACACTGAATGCATTGCAGATTTGATGAACTACTTCGAGTTGGTTGATGGGCTTACTTTCCCAAATACACTGAAGCAGCACTAGCTTCAGCTTTTCATATGAATTTCCCTGAATACTTTATTTCTATTATTGTTTGTTTCTATCATTGGTCTTGTCAAAGTCATCAGTTTAAATAGATGTCAGTTGCTATTTAAGCATTAAATAGAAATTGGCATTAAAAAGACTCATTTTATATTTGATAACCTTTGTTGCCCATGGTGAACTACAGATTATGACTCAATATGCAATACTTTTGAGAGGATACCTTGGTAGGGAAAAATTTAAAATGGGCTAAACACCCAACAATAAAGCAAAGTTTAATTAATCATGATATACTCATATGATAGAATGCTACTTGCCATGCAAAATTATGTTGGAGAAGATCCAGACAAAAGACAAGAGACAATTGTTAGAGGTAACCAGAACTGGACAGGAGTGACAGGGTAAAAAGAGATTTTATTCAGGTTAATTGAAATAGAGGAAACGAAATGAGTATAGAACTGGACTAAGTTATTGTACAACATAGATAGTGGGGATTTATGGTTCAGGAGTGGGATGGGGGTCAGGGAATGGAAAATTACTAGGGGAAATAGCCAGAGGAAGGGGGATTCTGGCTGAAGAGGCCTGACTAGATTCTTGCTGAAGGCAGGCTCACATGAGTCAGACATCAAGGGTGGGAGGATGAGGACATCAAAGGTGAAGTTTCTTTCTAAACCTATTTTGCAAGATTCTTGGTGCAACTGAGTGATATAAGCCTGATAAAGATAGATGTCAAGGTTGAGACCATGAGGGCTTAGAGCATGCTGGCTAAAGTTTGGTCAAGGAGAATATATTTATCAAAATGTTCATGTCTTATTTCTTTCATCAAAAAAGAAAAAGGCTAGATGTAGTTAGGTACAGTATGATCACATATATATATATATATATATATATATATGACTTTTGTTTTCTTTGTGCTTTATCTCTGTTTTCCAAATGTCTAGAGTGAAGTTGTATTGCTTTTTTAATTAAAAAAATATGTTAAGTTCATTATACACATTTGAGAGGTGGGAAATTCTTCACTCTGACTTTTTAGGATCAGGCAAAACTTCTTTAGCTTTTATTGGAGTTTTGCATCCCTCAAAACAGAAACTAAGAACCTTTGCAGACTGTTGCCTGAAGACAGGGCCATTAGCTGGGGCAGAGCCAGAGCCAGTGCGCCAGTGAGTTTGGCAAGAGGGATAAGATACTATTCTGTTCCTCCTCCAACTGTGGCATGAACACATTCTGGATCTCAAAAATACTAGAGAGGCTTACCCCAAGATCTAGCTCATGGAGAATCTACCCTCTGCTTTTACAGAGAACTCCTCATCCTGAAAATAGGGAGGCTCAGGAATGGTATGATACACATTTATGAAGCTGTAGAAGGTTGAAGCAGGGTAAACTTAAATGTGATTTTCAAGTCTTTCCCCACACAGAAAGAACATCCCTAGAAGCATAAAGTAGGTGACTTAAGGGAAGAATTTTAAAGGAAGCACACTTTACCAAACCATTGATATGCAGTGTAGAGTGTATTGTCTCACAAAGGTTGTTCTGGTGGGTCACAAAATATTTTAAGTGACGATAGTGGTATTGGGATATATCATTAACCTAGTGGCTTCCAACCTGTTTGTACTGGTGGAATAATATGGGAAACATGCTTGATATAATTAAGGAACCTAATATAGTGCTTAATGCATTGGTGATTATTATAATGCAGTCCATAATGGCTTTTTGTATCTACGAAAGCATCCAGTTATCACATGATTTGCTGAGATTTCTTTTAATTTCTGATTCTTATGATCAGAGCTCTGTATTATTAGATAATTTATTTTATGACTAGAACTCTGTATTTCTTTGACCTCCAGTGGGTACTCACATGGTCCACTGAGCATGTTCTTGTCTTTGGGACTTACTGCGTCCTTTTAACCACAGTGAGAAAAACTGAGTCACATGAGAAAGTTGGCTCAAAGAACTCCACTGTTCTATCAGTATGTATACTCAGGTGCAGCAAAAATAAAGAGCCCACAATCATGCTTGGTGTCTGGCCTGTGAAGGTCATGGATATGGGTTGGAACCATGGCCCCAAATTGTGCTATTAGGGTAGTGGATGACTGGCTCCAACATTTGTTCAGGGAGCAGAGAGTGCTGGATTGCATGTACTTTTGGTCTGACTTTCAGTGACATCTCTTCTGTTTTTTGCAGAATAAATATTTGTTAAATGAGTGTGTGAGGTATTTGTGTGTGTCAGAGGTCTCATAGTCAGTGGGATTTTTTTGGTTGTATCTCTGGAAATCTTTGGGCATGTGACAATCCATCCATTCTTCTTTCCCAGCTGTATGTATAAAATGAGAAAATAGACCGGGGTGAGGAATGCCACATTCAGGTGAGAGGAAGGATTCAATTGGGGAGAAGCCACTAATTAGAGGAGTCTTGAAGCTTAGACCAGCTTCTTAGTCTTGGCTTCATGCCAAAGCCTAACTCAATATAAAGCAATGGCTCAAATTGGAAGTGTGCATGTGTGTTAATAAGGAATGTTTTAAGGGTACGTATTGGCATATTGGTAGGTAGTACACTGATTTTCTCAGGATGAGATAAACTCTCTAGGCAGTGATCCTCATAGAATTAGGATGATTTGAAGGGAACAGAATGTGGTTGCTCTGAGTGTTGTGTTGAAAGATTTCTCTAGTGGATTCTGATTCACTCTTCATGGACAATTCCTCATTTACAGAATTGCCATCTCACTTTTGCTTCCTTGTGACAGCATACTGTTGATTACTTCTTTGGATTTCCTTCATCCATACCCAACCTTCCCACTTCCTGAGGTCATTATCAGAAGGAGAAAAAAGCTTAACTTACTAATATGCTAAAGAGCAACCAACCGCCTCAGTTTGCTGAGCAGGCAGGTCATACGTATTTCTATGAACTAGGGCAGTGGGGGCAAACCTATGGCATGCATGCCATAGTGGGCTATTTGTTATTACTGAAAGCTCTAAAAGGTTTATCCTTGGTGAACTAGGGGCTGAATCCATGTGGACAGCCATGTTCTAAATCTCCAGACTTCATCTCAGGCTTCTGAATGAGGAGGCTGGCTGAGGTTTGGATTTGCTGGATTGAGACTCACGGAGTCCTCAGTGCTAAAGGTGTTCTCCAGGGGAGGGCTGGGACAAGGCCCAGAGAGGCTGAAGACACAAAGGAAGAGGCCGCAGACAATGATTGGTGCAGGGGTGGGAAGCCTACAGCTGGACCGGAAAGTATGAAACACCCAAAGACTGAGGTCCCCAACCAGGTGTGCTAGCAAAACGCCCATGCTCTGTTCACTGGTTTACAGTGGCAAGCTCTCAGAATCTGCTCTATCACAACAGGAGCAGTAAACTGGGAGGCTGAAACTCACAGAGAGGCCACTTGGTGCATTAGTTTTCCATTTGCTACTATAACAATTCATGACAAACTTGGTGATTAAAACATGAATTTATTTTCTGACAGTTCTGGAGACCAGAATTTATTTTCTGACATAGGTGGAGCTACACTATAGCACAACTGTGTTCTTTTCTGCAGGTGCAGGGGGAGAACCTGTTTCCTTGAGCTTCTAGAGACTGCCTGCACTCCTTGAATCATGGTCTCTTTCCATCATCTTTTTTTTTTTTTTTTTTGATGTGTAAGCTACTGTGGTGGAAGTTTATTAGGGCAAGCCCTCCGCGTGGGATGGATGTTCCGGGGTAGCACAGGATGGCTGGACAGGATCTCCTGGATCTTGTCCAGGCAACTCTGGTTTGCTGCTATCCCTGCTTCAAACTCTTGGCACTTCTCTTCCTTCTCTGCCTCTTGGGGTTGCTGCTGCTGGGCTATTTGCATCTCAAGTTGCTTCCTGTACTCTTGGGCTAGACCACAGCATCTTGCAAAATTCTCCTTATCTTCACGATTAAGTTCTTTAAGACCTTCATTTATTCGTTCCTGTTCCATAGCACATTCTTCCTGTTCTTTGGCTTTTCGTTGCAGCTTTTCTTGAACTTGGAGTTTTCTTGTACACATGACTTCATTCATAAGTTGTTTCCTTGCCTCTTTTTCAAGTCTCAGCTCCTTGTCTTTCTCAGCCAACTTCTTTTGCTTTTCTTCCTCTAATATTCTGTCCAATTCTTTCTCCCAGGCTTTTTCTTCGTGTCGCTGTACCAAATACTTAAGATATATCTTCTGTTCTCTTACCATTTCTTCTCTTTTTTGCTTCTTTTTATCTGCCTCTTCCTGTAAATCTTGAAGGGCCCTTTGCACAAGCTTCATGTTCAGCTCCTGCTCTTCTCTGTATCCCTGCTGAATATATTCCATCTTCTCTTGTGAGGTCTTTTGCAAGACACTTCTAACTTCCTGTTTTGTCTTTTGTTTCTTTAGCTTTCCTTGTTCATGTTCAAGCTTAACCTGTGCATTGTCCTTTTCCACCAAGTGTGCCTTGTCTTCCTTCAGCTGCTGTGCCGCCTGCCTTTGCGCCTGGATGCTGGTGACCTGGGCATTCAGCCCCAGGCGTGTGTCCTCCACCAGTTCCTTTTGTTTTCTCTCCTGTTGGGCTTCTCACTTTTCTTTGGCTAAATGGTCCGCCTCTCAGAGCCTTGCAAACATCTGCTCTTCTATCACCTTTTGCCTGTTCTGCTCCTCATTAAATGCTATCTGTGCTTTCCACGCCTCACACACCTTCTTCTGATGGATGCAAAACAATTCATTATGGAGCTCTTCACAGCATTCCCTGAATAGTTGGTCTAACTTTTTAGCCACAAAATCTTGTCTTTCTTTTTCTTTCTTCTCTTTCAATAATCTGGTTTTCTCTCTCATTCTATCTTTTTTTATCCTCAATGGTTTCTTCTTTCCGTTGAATTTCCATAAAATACTCATTTTCTTCTGATGCTAAAAGTTCACTTAGCTTATTTCACCTTTCTTCAGTGTTGATGATAAACTCTTTTTTTTTTGTATTAAATTCTTTTATTGGTACATTGTAGGTATACAACACAATTACATTTCTCACTGGGAATTGTACCTTTACATAATGCATCTTGGTTCTTATTTTTTCCCCATTCCTAGCCCTCCCTTCA